>VMDO01005640.1:12355-108360 GCA_007922755.1 Pedetes capensis | reverse complement strand
AAGATTTTTTCCCATTCTGTGGAGGTTTCCTTGACTCTGCTAGTGCTATAGAGTCACCTCTGACTTATAGCGACCCTATGTGCAACAAACACTATCCTACACTGTGCCATGCCTGGCTCTATGTCAGTTCTTCTGTGTATTTCATAAAGTTTTCAATGGCTGATTGTTTTGGGAATGGGCTGCCAGGTCCTTCTCCCAACCCTACAGCACCTGGTATTCCCAGGTGGTCTCCCAAGTAAGTACTAAGCATGCCTGATTCTGCTTAGCTTCCAAGACTCCCAAAGATGGGAGCCAAGTGATATGTCTTCAGGCTTGTAACTCTTAGCTCTGGTAAAGTGATCAGTGACAAGAAAATATCCAGACTAGGTACTGGAACAGCTGATGACTATGATGTCTGTCTCTAATAATAATGAGAATAGTCATGCTCTCACATCCATATGCATATTATTTGTCTGTTAGTTTATTGATTGCTTCATACAGGTTAGCTCACTTGTTCCTCATAGAACTACTATGTGACATTAATTGTTTCATTAATTCCTTACAATGTTCCCTGAGGTACACATCATTATTATTCCCAATTTACAGAGGGGAAAACTATGTCTTAGAAATGTTAAAATAACTGGTTTGAATTTTCAAGTGGAAGGGATACCTCCGAAATTTGCACCCAGGTTGGTTGACTTCACAGAATTCTTTTATAACTACATCACAATTGGCCCCCAGGTAGGGCTACTCACACCCTTAGGTCATTTGTAGGCTGGCTTGTTCTGACTTTCCATGAGGTGCTAGTTGGTATGGAAGTATTGGCAGGTGTAACCTCAGTGCTAGGGAGGCTGAGGAAGGAGGATCACAAGTCCCAGGACAGCCTGGGCTACACAGTGAGACTCTGTCTTAAAATATATGTGTGTGTGTGTGTGTGTGTGTGTGTGTGTGTGTGTGTTTTCTCTAATCCCATTCTCATGCTAATGGATAAAGAAGAAATAGAAGGCATACTCCTTTAATCTGAGGCATGATAATAAGAGTAATATACCTTTAGAAAGTCTATTATGGTTTACACAACATTTTAATATGGGCCATCTCACCAAATGTCTTGAAATGACTAGCGAATAATTACAAGGAATAAAGCCAAAATATGCAAACTAACTTGGAGCTTAGAGAAAACACCAAGAAAGGAGGCAAAGTTCATAAGGTTGAGCTTTAAAGGGAAAATTGTTTTTTAGGAGTTTCTTGATGGTGATTTTGGTATGTGATAGTGAACATAGAGGTAGAGGGAATGTCCCTACCAAGTTGCATATGCATATGCCTGCTGGCATGTGGGTGTTGAGTTTAGGGGGATATGAGGGATATGAACTGATTGAGATAGACATAGTAGTCACTAGTTCCTGTGAAAATGAAACTGTATACAAGGATTTGTTCAACAGGAGGGTTGAGTGGATGACTTAATAAAAACTCCAACAGAGCCATGAAGTGCTCCTGTGGATGTAGGAAGCAACCAGATGTGAGGTCTTCCTACTGGTAATGATGAGCCATAGTGGACAACATTGTACTGTCCTTGTTGTAAGAAAGGCTTATTCTGGGGAGAACGATGAACAGGGAAGAATGGAGAGGAGAATGAGGTTGTCCTTGTTCTGAATCTGAGGCAGGTTTTGCTGAGGAAGCATGATGGCCAACCCTTCCTGGTACCTCGAATAACAACCCCCTGGAAAACATGGTCTAGAAAACATGAGCCTTTCAGGTCAGTTTTGATAAGATTTCCTTGGATGTGTGTAAGCAGAATGTCAGACGAGGTTGAAAATCATTGCCAGAGAGCTTAATGTACCCGTAATTTTAAAAAGTACAATCCAAGTGTAATTGGTTGCATCAGACTAAAGGAATTTCTTGTTAAAACAGATGGCAACGTGTATGCCTTGTCCTTTTTCTTTTTTTCCTCAAAATTGCTTTTCCCCCCTCCAAACAATTAAGCCTGAATAACAGAGCAATCAGATGGCGCTAAGTGTAACCAGTCTTTCCCTCTCCCTCCTTTTTCTTTTCATAATGAGCATGTATTCTCTTAAATATATTTGAAGGTTAGGTTTTCTTTTCTTTCAGACTTGAAGGTGCATCTGGGGAGGCGACGAGGGAGCTGGCTTCAAAGGATGGCCATCCGGAGGGTGACTCATGGTGCCCTTCACTTCCTCTGCCAGTGGTTTCCTCTCCTGATGTGAATGAAGCCAAGAAGCACAAAAGCCATTTGGAGAATTGAGCCCGGCGAAAATCTGAGTGTCTAGTTTTAAATGAACACAAACCAAGAGGTTCTCAAGGGAAAAGCTTATTATATTTTGTTGATAACATGCCGGTGTCATGCAAATTAAATAAAGGAGGCTTTGGTGAGTCTGTGTAAAAAGTTGTGTTATGCCCAAGCCAACTCCTGGTGAATGGCTTTGCATGGCAAAGAATGTATCTTTCATGACCATAGCTCCAATTTGATTGCTGCAGAGCTTGGCTCCATAGCTAGTGAACCAGGTGACACTGCTCATTGGAAGAACAACTGTCAAAGGACAGGGTTTTTACTTTGTCTCCTTTGTTAGGGTGCAATAGCTATTTTGCATTAGCTGCTTAACTTTCTATGATGTTCTCCATACTAGCCAGAGGAAAGAAATGGTGTCAGCACCCAGGGTGCCGGCTTTCCCTGGCCCCCTTGTTAAGCAGGCAGTGTTTCATTCACAGGAACCTCAATCTCCAAACAGAGTTCCTCTAGGGAAGAAAGCGCCGTCTTCAGAACAGAGAAGGTGGTACATGTGCCATCCCAATTTGAGGTATTCAGCTAAGAGCAGGAAGAAGCTGATGGTGTTCTTTCCTTTGGGACTCTGCTAGGGGCAACACTCAGCAGGATGAATAGAAAGTTGCACTTTGAAACAGTGACTTCCATACCTGCCTCAGTGCCTGCCTGGATGTGGCAACCAGGTGGTTCTGTCTCTGTGGACTCTGCTCTTCTGTGCCCTGACCATCCTTTAACCACTGGGCCCCACCAGACACTTGCTGTCCTCTGAAATCACACACCACTTATTGTCTGAATCACTCAGAATAAAAAACAAAAGTCTTTAAAATTGACACATAATAAGTGTACAAATTTATGGGGTACAGTGTGGGCTTATTTTTTGGCTGTGATAGAGCTCAAACCCCAGGTAGGCATTCTTGGCAAGCACTCTCCCACTGTGCTACATACTCAGCCCTTCCAATGTGATATTTTGACACATGTACGATGTGTATAATGATTGAATTGGTGTGGTCAGCATATCCATTACCTGAAATAGTTATAATTTTTTATGTTGGGAACATTTGAAAATCCTTTTTCTAACTGTTTTAAAATATACAATAAATTATTGCTCACTATAGTCACCTCACTGTGCTATAGGACACTTGAACTCCTTCTACCTATCTGTGTTTTTGTACCCATTAACCAACCTTTCCCTATCATCCCCACCTCCGACCCTTCCCAAGATCAGGTAATGATATCATTGCCAACAATATTTCAAAAGTATAGTTTGGTACACTATTTATACTTTTTATTGTTGTTAGGTGGGGTGAGTCAGTATCTGACTCATAGAGACCTTATGTATAACAGGCAAAACAGTATTGTTACTGCTTCTCTGCTACTCATAGGGTTTTCAATGGGAGATTGTTTTTAGGGAGTGGGTTTCTGGGTCCTTCTCCCAAGCATATAGCACCTGTGTTCACAGGTGGTCTCCCATCCAAGTACTAATCAGGCCTGACCCTCCTTAGCTTCTGAGATATGATGGGATCGGATGCCACAGTGGTACGGCTGTAGGCACATTTTTATAATACATAATAAAATAAATAACTACATTATAAATGCCCATGTTTCATATAATAGCATCCTGTATGGCACTAAATATCATAGTATATTCACTTATTCATCCATTTGATAAATATTTCTTGAGTACCTACTCTATGGAAGTCATTTTGTAGATACGGGGAATCCAGCAGTGAATAAAGCAGACTAAAATCCTCGTTCTTATTATGTTCTATTTGGGAAGAGAGACAATGAACAGCATAAATAAGCGAAAAATACAAAGCATTTTGGATGACAACAAGGCCTCGGAGTAGAATACAGCTGGAGGAAGAGTGAATGCTGAGATTGGGAGGGGTTGGGTGTGGAATTTTAAATTGGCTGATCAGAAAATGTCTGCTGTTTGAGCAGAGTCTGGAAGGGCGAGGGACTAAGCCATGGTGGTGGATGAGAATTCCAGGAAGCTGTCTGTTCCAGAAAGCTCACAGACTCGGTGGCATAACAGTGCCAGCATATCTGAGAAGCAGCCAGAAGGCTGGTGTTCCACTCTGGAGTTTGAGGCTTGAAAGTTCCTCCTCTACCTCCATCGTTCACTTGATTATTTGGGAGTAAATTAATCTCTCAATAATGCAGTGTCTTATACTTAGGAAAGAAGAATTCCTGCTTGTACTTGTGCTCTAGACTAGAGAAAATACATATGAAGCAGTTAGCTTCATGTTTACTATACATTAGGGGCTTAGTAGGTTGCAGTGTTACTGTATGTAGGAGGCACTTAATACATACATAATGATTGATACAGAGACTACAGAGTCCTAATCTTCTAAATACTCATTCCTTTTTTTGTTTTGTTTTGTATTCAAATTTCAGTACATGGTTAAGTGAATAATATATGTCTCGAAAAACACTGTGCTACATAAGTTTTAAGTGAAGTTATTACATGCTCTCTGGCCTTTGGGAAGGTCCAATCTAGTTGGGGAGATATCTACCTGCAGCCATAGCTCTGTGGAATCTGATGCCATCAGATCCCAGAAGCTAAGCAGGGTCAGGCCTGGTTAGTACCTGGATGGGAGACCACCTGGGAACACTAGGTGCTGTAGGCTTGGGAGAAGGAACTGGCAACCCCCTCCCAAAAATCAATCTGCCATTGAAAACCCTATGCACAGCAGAGAAGCACTGACAATAGTGTTTCCCCTGTTGTACAGAGGGTCGCTATGAGTCGGATATCGACTTGATGGCACCTAACAACAACAACAAGTTGGGGAGATAAGAAGAGGGTTAGAGATTAAGACTGTTCACAGATTATTCAGTTCTCCTTTCAGGAATATGGAAGAACTTCATTTCCCTGCCCCTTTGAAGTTAAGTGTCCATGTGACTTACTTTTGCCCATGAAAAGTACATATCATTGAGTGTGTTACGTCCTGGGGAAAGCTATAAACTCCACTACATAACTTGCTCCAAAGCAAGTGTTGAGATGGACTCTCAGCCTGGGTGAGATAAACCTGGTGATCACAATGAGATAAGCTTCCTGCTGACCTACTCAGGAAATGCAGCATGAGCAACAAATTTGTGTTGGACCACTGAGATTGGAAGTCACTTGTTATTGTGGCTTCACCTGCCTTATACTGATAAAAACCATGTATGAAACAATGAAAGGACACAATCTAGCGTTCCTGCCACCCTCTTACAGTAGTAACAAAACAATAAAGTCAGGCTAACATTCTAGCATAAGACAGATGCAAAGAGGCATATATATCACTATAGAGTTAAACAACAACAAAAATATGTCTTGATGAAAAGGTTTTTAATCACCATGTGAATTTACTGATTTGCCATTCACAGTCCATGAGTGAGCAATTAAAAATCCAGAGAAATTTCAGAAAATTACAAATTAATCATAAAACATTTTTAACATTTCAGTATACATTGTTCTCAGTTCTTGACCTACATTAACATGCTTTTTCATAGATTTTGTAAATATTGTTGTTGTTAGGTACCATAGAGTCCCTACACACAACAGGCAGAACACTTTGTCAGTGATTCTCTGCTATTCATAAGGTTTTCAATGGTGGATTAATTTTTGGAAATGGGTTGCTGGGTCCTTGTCCCAAGCCTATAGCACTTGGTGTTTCCAGTCAGTCTCCTATCCAAGTACTAAACAGGCCCGACCCTCTTTAGCTTCCAAGATCTGACAGGATTGGATGCCACAGTGCTATGGTGGTAGGCTTGTAAATATTAGTACTTATATTTATTTCAGTTTTAGTCCAAAGAGACTTAGACTGGTTTAAAGCTGGAAGTGGTGGTACCTACCTTTAATCCTAGTGACTCAGGAAGCGGAGACAACAGGATTGCAAGTTCAAGGACAGAGGCAACCTGCATAACTTAGTGAGACCCTGTCACCAAATAAAAAATTTAAAAGAATTGACTGGGACAGCCCAGTGGTAGAGTACTCAGAAAAGTATGTGTGAGGCCCTGAGTTCAACCCCAAGTACTGCAAAAAATAAAATAAAATATAAATAAATAAATAAATAAATAAATAAATGAAAGAAATAGACTGGCTTAAAACCCAAAACACTGTTATAAAAAGATAAAAACTGCACCAGAGTAGATATAGACCTGCTATGTATCACTGAAGGAATAAAGTTTTGAGATGTGTCAGTCTAAAATGGAAAATTTTTGCTTTTAAAACTCTACACTAGCCAAATACAAGTTCCAAGTGTTACACTTTCCCAAAACAAACAGGAACTTGAGAAATAACCCATAGACCACTGGTTCATGGCTTAATGTTTCCATGAATTCATTTACTCCTTCACCGAGCCTTTCTTTACCAGCACTTTTTTTTTGATTCCTTCTATCACACACTTGATTCCCCTTTTCCTGCTTTGAAGCTCCATATAAAACATGCTGTTGTCTGAGGATGAAGGTTGTTTGATCCTAGGACTTTCATACCGATGAATGGCGCTGAAGACGCCAGTGATGACAGGCGTCAAATGCTATTCTTTACCTGACTTGATCTATCATCAGAAGCTATAAAAGAATAATGTTAACTAGGAATTGAATGATTTACTTCCAGAGAATTTTTATCTTATGGCATTCATTCCAAACCAGGACATGAAGAGGTTTTAGTTTTTCAGGGTACTCCTACCCTTTCAGACCTGGACAAAACTGCCCAAGTCTGGGCTGCACTAAATATAATTCAGAGCTCTTAAAGGGGAAAAGAATCTCATTTTGTAAAAACAAAATGAGGCTAAGGAATTAATTTTCGACTTTCCAAAGAAATGCATATGTTTCCTTTAGAAGCTAAACTTGATTTTAAAAATTATAAAGTTTTTTATAGAATGTTACTTTAAATTCAGAATGCTAATAATCATCTAAACATGGTACCCAGTTAGTATTAGAGCCCACACATTTCAACTCAACTCCCCTTTACCCTTCAACACACTGTATTTCTATTTTTGGTCTGATTTAATCAAGAAAGTGTTGATTTCTCAGGTAATTTTTTTTTCTTTCTCTCTCTTTTCTGTTAAACTGACAGCGGGTGAGAATTTTCCAGTACAAATATTCATTTATGTTTTTTACCCCCATCTACTGACAGTCCTTTAGTATATTCACTTCTCTTTTCTTCTTCACACTGTCCCTTTTTTTCTGCTTTGAAACTACACAAAAAACATTGTTGACTTTAAGGATGATGGTTGTTTTGATCATAGGATTTTAATACTCACAAATGGAGAAGACACCAATGATGAAATTTTCCCAATTGTGAAGATCAAGCAAAACAGGGAAGGGTCAGTTGGGCAGTTTTTAATGGACTCTGAGGACACTGATCTTTACCTCTGTACTGGCTCTGAGTGGTGACAGCCCTGTCCATCAGGAGAGACCTGTCCCGTCTTCTTGCTCTCCTCTGTTCAATGGTCCCTTGCTTTTTCTTGCAAAAGAAGGCTCCTGCGCAGCCAATGCTGTTCCCACGCCCCTTTGCACCCAGCTACCCATTGGCTTCCGTTTGATCCTGTGTCTCACGCCCACAGCCCTTGCTTTTATATACTGCGCTGACCTCAGTGGTGCTCAGCCACAGCACAGCACAGTGAAGTGCAGCCCCAGCCTCTGGAGTCAACCTTGCTAAGCCTGTTCTGGTGTTGGGAACATGCCCTGCTTAGATACCCTCTCCCGTGAAACCACACCTGGGAAAGATCAGGGAAGCTAATTGAGTCTCACTGAAGTATAAATGGATTTAAAGACTCAGGAGGCCTCTGGGTCACTGGCGGTGGAGGCAGAGCTCCAGAGCGGGGAAAGTGAACAACCAGAAGTCTCTGCTTGTAGTACTAGGCTTTCCATGTGCCCACTTCCTGGCTTATTCAGTCTGACAATTATCTGCTGCCTTCTTTGGCTCCTTCTGGACAATTAAGGAGTCTTCTAGGAGATTTCATTTGTTGAGAGTCATTATTTCTAAGTGGCTGGGGAAGAAAAGACAAGGAAACAAACTAACAAAACAAATTTCTAAATCTCCTGAATTTTTCACCTAAGCTTATGAAAAGAAAGGAAACCTGAGGGGAAACCTACTTGCTCAGAAAGCCATGAGCACATCTATCATCTTACATTCTAACGTTTAAATTCTTTTGTACATACTTTACACTTTTATTCTTTTTGAAGCAGCATAATTGTAGCTAGTCTGAGGCCTTGCTCAGCCCTGTAAGTATGAGGCATACTGAAACCATAGCATGAAGTACTCTTCTAGAGGTCCTCTTAGTTATGTGCAGGGCCCAGGTTAACTGAAGTTGGAGAAAATGGAAATGTTGACATTTCTTCAAACAATAAAAATTACAAGTGATTGCCAAAGTGCCATGAGCTGACATTTACGGAGATTGTGCACCGATTATATATATGAAATATCATAAGTAATTAGCTCGTGGCAATTACCTGCCCCTCGTTATTTTGCTTTTAGAATATTTTTAAAGCTTAGGTTACTAAAATTTCAAATAATCCTGGGTCATGCTGTCATGGATCTTTATCCAAATGAATCGTGGTTTTTTGTAAACAGTCCTATGATCTGATTTCCATTGGGACAGGAGTTGTAAAAGGCCAGGGATTTTCGATGGATTTACACATATACTGTTTCAGTTAAGTTACCAAGGTCGACTTAACAGCCCTTTGCCTCGGAGTCTTAGTCAAACTTGCCACCCAGTCTCCTCCAATGGCATAGGGGAGAATGGGCAGCAAGATTAAAGGGAGTTGGGTATGGGAGAACTGGAGCAGCCCAACCTCAGTGAATTTTCTAGTGTGATTTCCTTCTGCAGTCCCTGCTGTCAGTTAACCAGCTCTGTGGCATTTGTTGCTGGGAAGCTGACTCGTAAAGGTAGATTAGCATGGAGGCAGGGGCTAGTGTATTTTTCTTTGGCAAGTCTAGTTCCGCTGAAGCTATATTGCAAGGAAGAGGCAGTTGGGAAAACAAAGGGCACCTGGATTAGGTTGTCTGTGAAGGCCTTACAGCGAGTAGGGCAGTGGATGTTCTATTTGTTCTCTTTCCCTCCCACCTCCTAACACCAAAGGAGAGAGACCAGCTTTCTTAAGATTTGCTCAGCCTAGACTGGAACCATTACAAACAAATTAATGATGCTCCATTACTGGCTACATTTTCAATGAAGTTTAAATAGTCTGAGTTATGATGATTAGTGAGAAATGTACAGATAATAAAGGTAAATGAGATTCATATTTAATCCCCAACTCTTAACGACCGCTTTGATTGTCTTATTCACTTGGCAAACAATTTCATTTCTCAATGTTATTTTAGTCACAGATATAATTTCTTTAACACATCAGAAAGGAGGAGATTAAAATACGAGATAGAGGCAGCACTTACCTTAGACTGATTAATAGACTTGGGCTGGTCCCCTGCCACTATGCTTAAAAGCAAAAAGACCAGCTTTTTTAGCCTGACCTACATATATTGATACTGCCTGGGTGCCAGGAAAACCTCTTTGATTAGTCAGACTAAACCGCCACTTAAGTGGTGAGCACGCCATCGACCTCCTTAATCAAATCATAAATTTGGGGACTCAGAGCAATTCCTCCTTTGCTGAGGGGACGTGGAAGAGGCAGATTCATTCAGGGTTCTCTCACCCTGACCTCACCATTCTGTCCACTGCTCGTGAGCTGTACGTGCCAAAACATGGAGCAGCTGGGATAAACAGCTATGGTGTTTCACCTAGATGACTTCATAATGTCAATAATTCAGACGAAATGAACCACCTCTATACTGGTAATACAGAAAAGGAGATGAGGGGTGGTGGGCTTTTACATTTACCTTAAGTTTTACTTAAGTTGTTCTAAGATCACAGACACTGGGTCTGTGACTTTTATTTATTTTAAATTGAAACAATTATATATATTGATGGTGTGTAACATGATATACTGAAATATGTGTGTGTGTGTGTGTGTGTGTGTGTGTGTGTGTATTGTGGAATGATCCCATGGGGCTGACTAGCATGTATTAACAACTTGCATAATTATTTTGTGGTGAGAACATTTTACTTGGCAATTTTTAAGAATATAGCATATTGTTATCAGCTATAGTCACCATGTTGTACATTAGATCTTTTGATCTTACTCCTCTTGTCTAGAAGAAATTTTATACCCTTTGACCAACATCTCCACAAGCACCCCCATCTCCCAGGCCCTCCTTAACTCTTTACTACTGTTTGTTTCTATATATTGAACTTGTTTAGATTCTACATACAAGTGAGAACATGTGGTATTTATCTGTCTGTGCCTGGCTTATTTTACTTAATATAATATGCTCCAGGTTTATCCATGATATTGGAAATGACAGGACTTCCACCTTTTTTTAATGGCGGATAGTATTCCATTTCGTATATATACCAGATATTTTATTATCCGTTCATCAACTGATGGACACTTCCATTGATTCCATATCTTGGCTATTGTGAAATCAGTTACAATCTGAAATTTCAACAACAGTTTTCTAGAAATGCAAAATGGTATCAGTGCTATGAAGTGTAATTCCTATGCCTTAGGGAAACTTCTAAATGATCTCCTTAGTATTCAGTCAAAGTATGCCTATGGACTACAGGAAGAAAATGCTTTATGAAAAATCTTATTTGTTGCTTGCCTTTCCATTTGGCTGCTATGCAAGGATCCTTAAAACAGAGCAGGAGAGGGAGCTTACTTTTTCAATCTCCCCACCCTCCTATTTGTATCTCTGAAAATGAAGCACCAGCTCTAAATAATCTTGACTTGCAACTGGAACTTTGAATTGGCCATGAGTATGGAAAACTGAAACAACTGTAAAATACTACACAACTCCATGGTCAAAAATGACAACCATTTTTAAAACTCTGCATGGAATTCAATCTAATTCTTCCTTTCTCAGATTATAGGATCCTTGATATAAAATATTACACTTTTAAGGAAAAGTGCAAAATTAATCTATCATAGTGCACCTCCAGGTGAGATTTATTACAGATTGCTTTCTAAGAATGATGTTGTCTTTCTGTATATGTAGACCATATTCCTTTTATTATTATCCAGTTGAAATCCCCCCCCATATGCAAACGCCTGAGAAATGAGTGGGCAAGCCCACAGAATATGACACTTATGCTAATCTGCACCCTGCTGTGGAAAAACACACACAAGGATTCCATTACCGCATTCATTAGCCTGCAGCACACTCTATCCTGAATAGGGATTATGAACGATAATGCTCTGAGAATAGCTGATGGAGCTCACTTAGCCACAATGCCCTGACATTGGCCAAATTCATTGGCACTGAGAAGATCATCAGCTCAGGCTTTGCAGAGGACGTTACTGGTTGAAAGTTCGTCCTTCCCTGTGGCTATCACATTAGTCAGCTCATGGCTTATGTCATTATTTTAGATAGTGAAAACTGGAACCAGCAATATGTTAAAGGATTGAGGTCTAGGATAACAGTTTGAAATGTGCTACCCAACTTTTCCCGTGCACCTGTTGTTCAGTACATCCGACCTTCCCCATCCACACTTCTTTTCTGATTACATTCAGAGAATGAGTTGTGTGGTGACAAAACAGCATAGCTAGAAAAGAAATTAGAATCAGATGCAAAAGCCAATTCAGTGCTCAGCTTGCCCTAGTCTTCTCTATTTGGTTTTCTGGGCTACTGGATGCAGCTGTCACCTATCAGCCTGATCTTTCTACAGTGGCAGAAATGTTTGCCACTTGTAAGTTTAAAATATTTCAAATATTGTCAGAAATAATAAAGAAAGGAATATAAGTTTCTGCTTGGGAGATGTTATGGAATCTGGCTATGCATGCAGAGGGAAAAGATTTAAATCATATCCATGTATATCATTAAGAAGATAATAATAAAAACCTTCTGTGCCAAACATGTTTTCAGCCTTAGGTTCTAGGAAACTTTTGTCTAGGCTTTTCTTTTTCAGTTTTGGAGTTTAATGGGAACTTCTTAAGTTGTAGGCAGGATTTTGATTTGTATCATTGATGTGTTCCTAAAAAGCTGCAGATTAATCAAATTTTGTGTGTGTGTGTGTGTGTGTGTGTGTGTGTGTGTGAACTGAATCGCATACATGCTCCAGGGAGCTTCTTTTGGCCAAGGTAACTCTACAATGAATCCTCATGTGTGTGTAAAGTGAAAGATATAATTTTATGCTTGAAATGAAAATAACTTCTAAATTTATCATCCATCTGATACGGTCCAAGTTTACCTTCCTGGGCTTTTTCAAAGTGGGGTCTACTGAACTAATGAAACAGGAATGGGGAAGCACTTGGAAAGAGAATGGCTGAAGTGAAATGATTGCAGCCTTTCTTTTTCTCTCTCTTGAGCAAATGGGAATGTGAGAGAATGGAGACCTTCGTTTTTCTTTACAGGCTTATGTAGTGTCATGTGTTTTGGAAAGGCATGCCTAATCTCTTGAGTTTTTAAAACATAAACTCTATAGGCTTGGGATGCCTATATATCCAGGGGAGGAAATATGGATGACAATCCGAGTGCCGTACTGCTCACAGAAAAGGCAGCATCCACACGCATTGGAGCAGGGCCAGTGAGGAGAAGCTGTGGTGCCCATGGCTGCGGATCCCATCTCTGAAGTTTGTCCTGTCCTTGGCCCTGAAAAGACACCCTCAAACACAACCAAACACATGGATGGTAGAAAACAAGAGCTCATGGAGGCTTCACGGTGTTTTCTGCCACACGATGCCTTTCTAGAGCATCCACTTAATTGAGTCCTGCCCTGCCCCTCCCAGCTCCTGAAGACACCAGGATGCATCAAACAGGTTGAAGGATGCTCTGTTTTCTTGCCAGGGGAACATGGCCCTTTGCACTGCAATTGTAATACAATCTTTCCTCTCTGGGGCTGCGAATGCTACAGTGCAAAACCGTGTTTGAAAACCTCTTTTATCATTCATCGTCTCCAGACTGAAATCATTTTTGACAACCTCTGCAGAAAACAAGCAGCTTTCTGGCTACTGGAGAGTCGATTAAAGGGAGGAAACACATGTTCACTGTCAGATGGAGCCCCCGAAGTAAGCTCTGACAACCTTTTAACCCCCTTTCCCAGGGAAAGGGCCCAAATGTTTCTCTGGAACAAAATCACCACGTTGTCTTAAGCATCTTTTCATTTACTGTATCTTTTTTTCCTAAGGTGAGACACTTAAAAAATAATAATCCTCCACACCTCCACTTTTCTGTTGGATATTTATTGACAGATTTGTGCTGTAGCCTACTAAGGAAGAAAAGAAAAAGAGGATCATTCATGACTATCTTTTATGAACTAGTCTCTCTTTTCATTTTTGTTTTAACCATCTGACCGCAGTTTCAATACCAGCACACTGAGGAGTTCACTCACCTCATACAGTGATTCCTCAAAACCAGCCAAGAAGCCACAGGGGTGAAATTTCTGAACAGTAGGAAGGCCGCCTGGCCGACATTATTAACATGCTGAGCACTAAGGCTGGGCCATGGAAACTTTTGTGAATCTCAAAATCTTGAGCCAGGGGTGCCTGTACATTACTTATGCACATGTTATCAAGCAGAGCTACTTCCATAGAACTTGATCAGAATCAACCAGGCTAGGAGAGGGAAAGTTCTATACAAAACTGAAAATGAGTGTTAGCTGTGTGGGTTTGGTTCTTTAAAACAATGTAATAATTGTTTTAAAATGCCAGTGCTATAATCATCACAATTATAAATACCCAGCTCTCAGTTCCTTAACCTATAACTTTAGAATTTTCTCCCTCAGTCACACGGGCCCTGGTGGTTTGGTCCATTATGAGAAAATGATCCACTTCACTTCCTCCATTTTCAAGGTTGCATTTGTGCTTTTAATGCTAAAGTTGCTGCCTGGGAGGCTGGCCAGAAGAGGAGGCCATGTGGGGACTGTCACTGCCTGGAGGGGTCTCAAGCAAAGCTGAGAGAAGAACAGTTTCACTGTGTGAGCTGACACACCAGGCATTGTCTCCCCCTTATTCACCAGCTCCTCCCACCTATTTGCTTTTTCAATATGACTTTTAACAATTTTTTTATTGAAATGAAATTTGTATAACACCGAATTGTACGTTCATAGTGTTGTGCAATCACAACTTCTCATTCCAAATATTTTCATCACTCCAAAAGAAAATCTTGTACCCATTATGCAGTTAATTCCGTTTCCTCCTCCCCCATAGCCCATTACAGCCACTTAGCCATTTTCTGTTCCTATGAATTTACCTATTTTATTACCTTTCTTGATATTTTATGTAAGTGGAATTATACAGTATATGACCTCCTATGTTCACTTAGCCTAATGCATTTGAGGTTCACCCACACTGCAGGCATAAATCAGCACTTCGGTCCTTTTTATTGCTTACTAATATTCCACTAATGGACATTTGAGTAGGCTGTTGTGAATAGTGCTACTATGAACATTTGTGTACAAGCAAGTGTTTGAGTACCTGTTTTCAATTCTTTTGGAGATATTCTAAGAGCAGAATGGCTAGGCCATACTATAATTCTGTATTTCACTTTTTAAGGAGCTGTCAAACTGTTTTCCATAGTGGTTGAACCATTTTATATTCCCATGAGCAATGCATAAAGTTTCCATTCTCTCCACCTCCTCACCAACACTTGTTACTTTTTCACTTTAAAAAAATTAGTATTATATTTATCTTGGAAGCTAGGCAGGGTCAGCCTGGTGCTTGGATGGAGACTACCTGGGAATATCAGGTGCTGCAGGCCAGGGAGAAGGACCTGGCAATCCACTCCCAAAACAATCCACCACTGAAAACCCTATGAATAGCAGAGAAGTACTGACAATAATCCCAGGCATGGCACAGTGTTGGTGAGTGTTTTATTCTGTTGTACATAGAGTCACTATGAGTTGGACTGCACTCACCAGCATCTAACAACAACAACAGTGGGTGTGAAATGGTATCTCATGGTGGTTTTGATGTATATTTCCCAATGACTAATGATATTTTCACATTCTTATTGACCATTGTATATTTTTTTTGCAGAAATGCTTTTTCAAGTCCTTTGTTTATTTTTGAATTTGTTGTTTGTCTTTTTTGTTGTTGAGTTGTAAGAGTTTTTATATGTTCTAGAGCCTAGACCCCTATCAGATGCATTATTTGTAATTATTTTCTTCCATACTATACTTTGCCTTTTCATTTTCTTGATAATATCCTTTGACACACAGAAGTTTTTTTTTTTTTTAATTTAATCCTATTTATCTCTTTCTGCTCCTACTTTGCAGGTGTCATCTCCAAGTATCCATTGCCAAATTCAAATTCATGAAGATTTACCCTGGTGTTTTCTTCTGAGAATTTTGTAAGTTTAGCTCTTATATTTATGCCTTTGGTCTTTTGTGAGTTAAAATTTTTTATACTATATGAGATGGAGGTCCAGTTTCATTCTGCTGCATGTGAGTATTTTACTGTTCTAGCATTCTATTATTTCCCCGTTGAACAGCACTTTTCTTGAAAATCAATTGACCACAGATGTATAAACTCTTAAAGTTCTGTGTTGTATTTCTATCCTTATGCCAGTACCACATTTTTTAAAAATCACAATAGCTTTGTAGTAAGTTTTGAAATGAGGAAGAGTGAGTCCTTCAATTTCCTACCATCTTTCTTGATGAACCCATCTGACGAGCCTGTAATTCAGACCTGGAATCTTCATTCCACCTCTTCTTCCCTGCAAAGATTTTACATCTAAGACCGAGCACATCTCCTAGCACATTACTTATAGTATTTTGTTAAAAACAATTCCATTGCTCCTATAAAGTTTTACAATCCACCAACACTTCTTCACAAGCAATGCTTTTGTATTCTTATAATTCTCAGTTGCTATCTGGCAAGGAGTGGTTTCAAGGGCAGTTGACTCTGTTATTTGAAATATACATGTCTGATTTTTTTTCTAACACCATATTCAGATCACTTTCCTGAATGGTTTCACAGAAATATTACTAGCATTGGTCACTAGGAACCTGAAAATATTGGTGGCTATTTGGAAAATGAACTAGGTTGTCATATTTCTACAACAATGCTACCTTCTGCTCTCCCTATACCCAGACAAATTGGATAAATTAGGTGCATCCAAGTTTCTGTGCTGAGCTTAGTAGAAGGTCCCTGGTCAGACTTAATACCAAGCTCTGTAAGGAATATAACATACATGTGCCTCCATGTTCTTGTCTCCAATGGACTCTGCATGGACATATCGGAAGGGAGTCTTGGATTTGTTTCTGGAAGGTCATTTGTGCCTTTGGAGGTGATATTCTCCTCCATCTATAAATGCATAAGAACTAGCATTTCAACTCCCATAGTTGATAGTGATGGAAATTATAAAGGATAAGTCTTCTTTCACAGAAAAAAAAATCACACTTAACATGCAGACTTAAACACTCTCTGGGAGAAGTGGTGTACTAGCTTTTCAGGAAAAACAAAATAACTTCAACCACTACATGGGAGGAAGTAACATTACATCATCCAAGCCCTGGTTTTACTCTGGGAAATAGGGCCCAGACAACTGGAGTATTTCATGCTGTCCACAACTTCTGTTATCTGGCTAACATGCTATGTTTTCAACGAAAGAGAACAGAAAGAAAGATAAATTCAGAGGGGCACCTAAGAACTCACATCCCTGCAGGTAGCTCAACACAGCAAGATGTCTGATTTAAATCTTAGCCAAGGCTTTAGAAATGCTGAGTGGTAGAGGAGACAACTCACCTGTGAGCACAGGGCCAGTGACATCGAAGGATTTGGATCGAGTTTCTAAGCTCAGGGGTGCTGAGTGAGACATAAGTGGCTAATGCTTCCTCTGGTTCTTTTCAGAAAAATCATATAGGAAGTAAAATTTGATAATGCTGCAAAGGTTGGGAGGAAGACCAAGTCTGTAGGTAGGGCCTTTCTGATGGCAGCCTCCATCTTTTGATGACTTCATTTCTTCTTCCTTGCTTCTTGAAAAGTAAAGTGCCATATTTTAAATAATATACCAATGGTCATTTGTTAAATAGGTACTGTATGCTTAAAATCATAGTTGGTTCTTTACAATTACTACAAAGTCTGTGATGACATATTATCTCCCATTCTACAGATGAAGAAACTAAGGCACAAAGAAGTTATAAGAACTACCCAAGAAGGCACAACTAATATGTTGCAAATCGATTTTTTCTAATGTAAGTAACACATGCTCCTTGTAGAATATAATAAATGGAAAATGGAGAAAAATTATAGAGATATGAATTAAAATCAACGACAATATCAATCTCCATGAATAATATAATTGATCTCTTTTGACTAAAGAGCACTAGTTTTGGGCTTCAAAACATCTAAACAGTAGCAAAGTGCTCTGCGCGGTAGTACCATTATGATATGTGTACATTGGTGTTGTTTTGGGTCCTTTTCGGGTCTCTTGTCCTTTTCTGTTCCCAAGTTTTCTTTCTCCTTTGCATTGCCTAGCTCTTACCCGCAGTCACTCTTCTCCTTATATTACCTCTTTAAAGTGGGAGCAAGGGAGATGAAAGGAGCCTTCCCAGTGGGTTTCAGGAAAGGCATTTGGCTTCTTCCCCTGCCTCTGTACTCTGTAGAGAGCTTCCTTCCCACCCTTGCAAGAGCTAGTGCCCTGCCTCCCCCTTCCGTGGCTGACCCACTGATAAATGACATGTAGCCTGTACAAGATGAAGTGACGGTACTGTGCATGCATGTTTACGAGCAACAGACGGCGGAGTAAACACAGCCAAACCATCTTTCATCCATAACACATATTATTGATTTTTCTCTAATTAAAACAGTCACAACAGTCATTGTTGTCATGCCCAGGCTTCTCATCTTTTATATTTTAAATAGAAACCAGCTTGCTCGTAAGAACCCAGTAATGCTCTTTGTTTTATTCCGACGCACCCCCCCCCCCTTTCTTTTTCTCTCTGTTTCTCAGTTGAGAGCCATCTCTTTTTAAAGAGACTTTTTGGGTCTTTGGCATTTTTTTAGATGTGAAGATCACCACTCTTGTCAAGCTCCATTAAATCTTCAGGCTGTAGGCTTCCTCAGGAAACCAGAGAGTAAATTGTGGACCCTGGCATCACCCCACCCACCTCCAAATCACCATAACAGGGAGCCTGGGGCATCTGTTTCTGTAATTCCTCCTTGTTGACTGTCATTCATGTTAACAGCTGGCCTTATGATCTGGGAGATTTCTTCATCAGTAGGGATGCCACAGGCTCTGCCCTGTCATCCCTCTGTCCCCAAGTGGCCTAAAAAGAGCCAGAGGCAATGGGAGAGGGAGGGGAGGGGATATCTGGAGCAGCCCCATTCTTGAGGGCAGCAGTTGAACAGTTGGCTCCCAGCTCCTTGGGAGAATAGATGACCCAGGGTGGAACCCCAGGAAAGCATGGGACCCTAGATCTTCACATGAGGCTGGAAATGGGTGGACACTTGGGCTGGGTGCCAATGACAAACATGTCAAAAAGAATCCAGTTTCCTGTTTGATGCACAAGCAAATGAGATGTGTCTCTGAGGAATGTGTTGATTTGCCAGTGAAGGCTTCTTGGTGGTTTGACAGTGTGGACAGCATACCAGGCACAGGCCCCAGGGTCCCTGCCACTGTCTGGTATTGTTGCCATTGAAAAACACTTCTGGCTTTCTGTTCTGTCCTCTGTGAGAGCAAAAGGTGGCATCTATGAGCTCTTTTCAGAGTTCTATGGAGTCTCTTGTGAATGGAGAAAAGGAATTGAGGAGACCAGAGGGCTCTGGATCCAATCATCCTATAATCCACAACCACTGTATATGCAATTTCCAGGCTCTGAGTACATGTTGGCTAATAAGAGACACAATTTGTAACTTTAAGGAGTTTGCATCCTAGTGGGGAAGACAGACAATAGACCGAAAGATATATAACATTGGAAAGTAATAAGTGAGATGAAAGTGAGAGCTGCTTTCAAGATGGGCTGACTTTGGGGGGGAGGTGGCTGATTGGGTACATGGATCAACTTTGGGCCATGTAGAGTCCAGAATAAATCATAATGTGTGCATCTATTTCCACACCTACCCCCCAGCAGACATTTTATAATCAAACACAAATTTGAGAACAAACATGCAGCATGTAAACATCCCACACAAGATGAGGTACATATGATTAGAAAAGAGAGACTGGTCCATCCACTGGAGGAAGGGGAGAAACAACAGTTCCAGGCTGATGGTACAAGAGCCTCAAATGTCAGCAGATAAAAAGTCCTCCTTTTTGCTAAGAAATATCTTTTTCAGCCATTGCTTTATAAGTGACTTCCATATTTGGAATCTGAGTCAACTGCCTATATTCTGAATGGGTATCACGAAAGGATTAGACTAACAAAATGTGATAGATCAGGTCAAATCCACAAATCTGAGTGGTAAAAAGCATGTGTATCCTCAGGAGGCAAAATACATTGAAAATTGGAAATGCCTTTAATTTGTTTCTCCCAGCTTTCATTTTTCAGCTGAAGATCCTGTAGAGCATAAAACCCGGAGAAACAAAGCCAAGATCCTACAGTTGCTTGGTCATGTCAGAGCTGAGTGACTCCAGTCCCAGGCTGCAGAGAATATCAACACCACTCAGCCATGGTCCAGCCTTATTGGCTTACATGTCAGTTACACAAATAGTTAGAATCAAAGTGTTTTCTTAGGTGAGTGGTCTGCTAAATTATCCAACAAGAATCAGTGAGTGTTCACCCAGGCTTGGATCCCTAACACTCTCTTAATCTAATTCTCTTCTGCTTAGTCTCATCTGATCTATTTGCTCCTCTTTATGATTGAATCTAATTATTCACTCAGACTCATTTTATGACTAGGACCTGAGTCTAAGGCATCACAGGATGACTTGGCATTCACCTGACACAATTGGACTATAAAGAATTTCCATCTAAATGATGCAGAAAGAAAAAAAAAAAAAGAAAAGAAAAAAATGGCCTCTGTATGAGTCAGAAACAGCAGACAACCATGATTTCAATTCTTCTGCTTATGGAATTGAACCTTTAAATATGCAAAACAAGCCCTGTTGAGATAATCTGTGCTTGGAAGGCTCCCAGTTTTCTCTCTCACTGAAAAGAAGGGATATGGATCTGTGGGAGGAAACAAAGACCTACTGTAAGAGATTATGTGGATTGCTGGGTTTAAATTCAGAAAATAATCCCTCATGTGTAGATGATGCTTTATGGCTTAGAGAACACTTTCACATACATGGTCTCTTCAGTCCTCTGAATAGTTTGAGGATATTTTTAAAGATATATGTGGCATATAGCAGTGTAAGAAACATTGATCAGAGACATGTTGTTGTTGTTGTTGTTGTTGTTGTTGTTGTTGTTAGGTGCTGTTGAGTCGTGCCCGACTCATAATGATCCTTATAGGGTTTTCAATGGCTGATTGTTTCAAGATTGCCTTGGGAGTGGATTGCCATATCCTTCTCCCATTTTTGCAGTGCTGGGAATCGAACCCCAGACCTCAGAGACTGCAGAGTGTTGCTCTACCAATTGAGCTAAATCCCAGCCCATCAGAGACATAGGAGGTGTATATCAAAGGGTCAAGCCTAGAATTATAATTTTTTACTTTTGGGAGAGACCAAAGAAATTGTTTAGGTAGCCCTTTTTTATTCCCTAAAATAATAATGAGCCACAGACATGCAGTTGGTACATGCGTGTCTTGGAGAATCCTACAAGGCAGTTCATCCTATTAAAAAACAAGTTCTTGTTAGATTTTTTTTAAAAACTTTGAGCTCAGCTCTATCCCTTTGTAGCTTTTACTCATTAATCCTGATTCAGGTGTGATGTGGTGTGGGTGTGGGTGTGACACAGGGTCATGGTACTACTACCATATGCGAAGTATCTACTATGTGCCAAGTATTACAAACATTACCTTCAATCCTTATGACCCCCCTCAAGATGAATATTATCTTCCAGTTTTCAAAAAGAAGGAAGAGATGGCCAGGGAGATTAAAATAAGCACGAATGATTGCCAGTTTCAAAGCTAAGATTTGAACCCAGATCTTACTTTACCAGAGGCCATTGCCCAAGTTAAGTCTAATCCTTTTATACAATGTTGCTCCCCAATATTTGAAAATAATTTGGAAGTCCTGCCAACATTTCTGTTGGAGTATCCTTTTGTTTGAGGCCTTTGAGGAAAGAACAATCAGAAAAATGCACACATGCACCTAACAATAAAATATGCATTTTACCTTAGGTCTACATACTCCAGGTTAAGAATCTATGACTAGTTGTCCAATAATTCTTCAACAGTGTGAGTTTTTGTCTCATTGCCTTCTTGATCATGTTACTCTGGAGCTGTCCCAGTATGCCAGTATCCCTCATTGTGGATGATGCCTGGAACTGAACATGCAGCTCTAGGTTACTGCTGCAACCCACTGGATGGGAAGGTTCTCCAAATCAACACTGCCCCTTTCTCTGTGCTGCACTCAGGGCTTCCATAAGCTCAGAAAGGTTAAATGGGCTGAGCAAGGTCATCCGGACTTAAGAGTTACCTGTAAGTCTCAAGCCTTTGATTTTAGCACTGGAACTGTTTCCTCTAATGAGGTGAGGTTCACACCTGGCTAGTAAGACCTTGGCTTACCAGGTGGTACACGCCTGTAATCCCAGAGACTCAGAGGCAGCCTGTGTAACTTAGCAAGTCCTTGACTCAAAATAAAAAGTAAAAAATGGGATGAGGGTGCAGTTCAGTGGTAGAGCTCTTGCAAAGGATGTGGAGGCCTGGGTTCAAACTCCCAGTACCACAAAAGAAAAATAAAAATGTCCCCTGTCGATGTCATATCCAAAGTTATATAGAAGTTTTCTTTTTTTGTATGGTACTTCAGCGTTGAAACCAAGGTCTTATACATACTATTCAAGTGCTCCCCCATTGAGATGTACCCATAGCCCAATTCTTATTTATTTATTTTTATCTTGATACAGGGTCTTACTAAGTTGTGCAGGCTGCCTCTGGCCTCAAATGTGCAATCCTCTTGCCTCTGCTTCCTGAGTCGCTGGGATTACAGACATCAGCTGCCATGTCTGGTGAGTGTAGACGTTTTCTATGAGCACAGTAGAAAATATATTGCTTGGTACCAGCCCCTGATATTGCAGGAGATAGAAAACCTGTCTGAATGAGTCCCCACAGAATCTCTTACCAGCAAGGTTGAATGCTTGCTATGGGAGCGTGTTTCCACTGAGTCTTCTGTTTCCACAACTTCAGGTAAGACTTTGTAGGACCTTTGTTCTTTGTACACTACTCACAGGAGAGAAAGTCTTAACAGAGTAGGCAGAACCTTAGGGTGTTAATAGCACGACCTCCTCATAGTCATTATTACTATTTTCCTTTGATCTCCATAAAATGAACTCAAAGTTTTCCTAAAATCCTGAGGGTTAGGAGCCGATCTCTCAAGGCCTAGTTTTCTTGGGTTGATTGGTGTCTTGCCTTTAAAAGAGCCCAGCTGATACAGATATGCTCACTTTCATGCTTTTTGCCTGGATAATGGAAGAAGCAAGGAGATGTCAGTCAGTACTTGTAATGAAAAGACAAAATGATACTGATAGGGTCTCCTCAAGGCAGTCAGTTGCTGTAGATGCTGCTTTCTCCTCCTCCCTACTTTCTTTACTCAGCTTCCAAAGCAATATCTTCTGTTGGTTTTCCCCTACCTCATTACTTTCTCTTTCTCACTTTGCATTGTTCACTTCTCCTACTAACTTTAACCTTTTACAGTTGGACTACACTGGGATTTAGACTTTGGTCCTTCTCTCCATAGACACTCTCCTGGGGACTTCTTCCAGTCTCATGGTTTAAAACACCCTGTATATGTATATGTATATGTAGGTGACTCCCCAAATTTTATCTTACCCTCTGACCTTTCTCTTAAACTTTGGACACATATATCCAACTCCATACTTAACATTTCCACTGGGAGGTGTAATAGACATCTCAGACTTAATGTGTTCAGAATGAACTCCTTATCTTACCTCCAAAACACACACCATGATATCCTCCCCCATCTCAGATGATCATTCAGTTGCTCAGGCCCAAACAGTTTGAGGTCATCCTTGGATCACCCCTGCCTCCCACCTTCAGCCCTCTCTGTGGTTATGAAATCTGTGAGTTTTATTGGCTCCACCTTCAAATTTACCCTTTTCCATCATCTTGTTCTACATCATAAACATTTTATAAAATTTCAAATATGTAATTGGCAAATAAAAATTGAACATATTTAAGGTGTACAATGTGGTCATTTGCTATGTAGCCCAGGCTGGCCTCAAACTCGTAATCACACTGCCTCAGCCTGCAGAGTGCTGAGATGACAGGCATATGCCACCACACCCAGCTAAAAGCTAACTTTCTTTTCTCATAGTAACATATAAAGCTATAATTTGCTCTTAGTATCACTTCAATATTATTATGTTAAATTTTGGTTATTATTCAGGTTAAAATATTTTAATTTTCCTGGTGACCTCTTTCCCCCACACGTCTGTCGGTTTGCTGCACTGTGGGGGCTTGCGTGTTGCGATGAGGCTGAGAGCTCTGCCATTGGTACCTCAGATATGAGCAAGGTTACCCATGGTGGACAAGTTTTCAGCTGAGCTTCCAGACTAGGACAGACTAGGGAGTAGGACCTGGTGAACCACTCCCAAAACAACTAGCCATTGAAAACCCTACAGATAGCAAAGAAACACTGTCAGATATAGTGCCGGAAAATGAGCCCCCCAGGTTGGAAGGCACTCAAAAGACTACTGGGGAAGAGTTGCCTCCTCAAAGTGGAGTCTACCATGATGACAGAAATGGAGTAAAGCCCCAGGAACTTCCATTTGCTGATGTGGCAAGACTCAAAATGAGGAGAAACAACTGTAAACATCCATTAATAATTGGAACATGGAATGTACGTTGTATGAATCTAGGAAAATTAGAAATTGTTAAAAGAGAAATGGAGCACATAAACATTGACATTCTAGGCATCAGTGAGCTAAAATGGACCAGCATAGGCCATTTTGAGTCAGACAATCATATGGTCTACTATGCTGGGAATGATAAACTAAAGAGAAATGGGGTTGCATTCATCACTAGAAAAGACATTTCAAGATCTGTCATGAAATACAATGTTGTCAGTGATAGAATAATATCCATATGCCTACAAGGAGGCCAGTAAATATGACTATTATTCAAATTTATGCACCCACCACTAAGGCCACAAATGAAGAAAGGGAAGACTTCTATCAGCTTCTGCAATCTGAAATAGATCAAACATGCAATCAAGACATACTGATAATCAGTGGTGACTGAAATGCAAAGGTTGGAAACAAAGAAGAAGGCTCGGTAGTTGGAAAATATGGTTTTCGTGACAGAAACGAAGTTGGAGATCGCACGATAGAATTTTGTCAGACCAATGACCTTTTCATTGCAAATACATTTTTTCAACATCATAAACAGAGACTATACACATGGACTTCACCAGATGGAACATACAGGAATCAAATTGGCTACATATGTGGAAAGAGATGATGGAAAAGCTCTGTACAAAATGTCAAAACAAGACGAGGTGCTGACTGTGGATCAGACCCTCAACTTCTCATATGCAAGTTCAAACTGAAGCTGAAGAAAATTAGAATAAGTATACGAGAGCCACGGTATGACCTTGAGTATATCCTACTTGAGTTCAGAGACCACCTCAAAAATAGGTTTAATGCATTAGACACAAATGATAGGATACCAGAAGAGTTGTGGGAAGACATAAAAAATATCATTCAAGAAGGAAGCAAAAAGTTCTTTAAAAGACAAGAAAAAAAGAAAAGACTAAATTACATGTCAAAAGAGAGAGTAGAACTTGCCCTTGTACATCCAGCAGCTAACGTAAAAGGAAGACATGATGAAGTTAAGGAACTAAACAGAAGATTTCAGAAGGCAGCTCGAGAAGACAAAAACAAATATTATAATGACATGTGCAAGGAGCTGGAGACAGAAAACCAAAAGGGAAAAACACACTCTGTGTTTCTCAAGCTTAAGGAAGTGAAGAAAAAATTCAAGCGTTGAGTGGCAGTGGTGAAAGATTCTACAGGGAAAATATTAAATGATGCAGGAAATATCAAAAGAAGATGGGATGAATACACAGAGTCATTATACAAGAAAGAATTGGTAGATGACCAACCATTCCAAGAGGTTGCATATGAAGAGGAACCAATGGTGTTGAAGGACAAAGTGGAAGCTGCCTTGAAAGAACTGGCGGAACACAAGGCTCCAGGAATTGATGGGATACCAATAGAGATGTTTCAACAAAAGGATGCAGCACTGGAGGTGTTAACATGTTTGTGCCAACAGGTTTGGAAAACAGCTACTTGGCCAACTGACTGGAAGAGATCCATATTTGTGCCTATTCCCAAAAAAAGGGGATCCAACTGAATGTGCAAACTGTCGGACAATATCATTAATATCACACACCAGCAAAATTCTACTAAAGATCATTCAGAAGTGACTGCAGCAGTATATAGACAGGGAATTACCAGAAAATCAAGCGGGATTCAGAAGAGGGCGGGGAACCAGGGACATCATTGCTGATGTCAGGTAGATATTAGCTGAAAGCAGAGAATATCAGAAAGATGTCTATCTATGTTTTATTGACTATGCAAAGGCATTTGACAACATAACAAATTATGGATAACACTTCAGAAAATGGGAATACCAGAACACCTAATTGTGCTCAAGAGAAATCTGTACATGAGCCAGGAGGCAGTTGTTAGAATAGAACAAGGAAACACAGCGTGGTTTAAAGTTGAGAAAGGTGTGTGTCAGGGCTGTATACTTTCACCCTATCTCTTCAATTTATATGCTGAACAAATAATCCGAGAAGCTGGACTTTATGATGAAGAATGCGGCATCAAGATTAGAGGAAGACTCATTAACAACCTGTGTTATGCAGATGACACAACTCTGCTTGCTAAAATTGAAGAGGACTTAAGACATTTACTGATGATGATCAAAGATCATAGCCTTCAATATGGGTTATGACTAAACATCAACAAAACAAAAATTCTTACAACTGGGTCAGCACTCAACTTCACAATAAATGGAGAAAAGATTGAGGTTGTCCAAGATTTTGCTTTGCTTGGCTCTATAATCAACACCCATGGAAGCAGCAGTCCAGAAATCAAAAGACTCATTGCTCTAGGAAAAGCTGTGGCAAAAATCTCTGTAGAGTATGGAAAAGCAGAGATGTCACATTGAAGACGAAGGTGCGTCTGACTCATGCCATGGTATTTTCAGTGGCATCATATGGTTGTGAAAGCTGGACATTGAACAAGGGAGACAGAAAAAGAATTGATGCTTTTGAATTGTGGTGCTGGAGACGTCTACTGAGTATACCATGGACTGCCAAAAGAACCAACAAATCTGTCCTAGAAGAAGTGCAACCAGTGTGCTCCTTGGAAGCAAGAATGGCTAGACTGGGTCTTACATATTTTGGACATGTAGTCAGAAGAGATCAATCCCTGAAGAAGGACATCATGTTTGGGAGAGTGGCAGGTCAACGCAAAAGAGGAAAACCCTCCACCAGATGGATTGCAACAAAGGGCTTAAACATAAATAAGATCGTTTGCCTGGCACAGAATCAGCCTGTGTTTTGATCTGCTGTACATAGGGTTGCTATGAGTCGGACTCGACTCGATGGCACCTAACAACAACAACAAGTGACTTCTTTGATTTATGGCTTATTTTAAAGTAAGTTTTTTGATTTCCAAATATATAGAAATATTTTAAACTTATTTTATCTATCTCTAATTAATTGCTCTCTATTCAGAAAACATGGTCTTGTGACATCAATTCTTTGACATTTATTGAGGTACTTTTTAGCCCACCATATGATCTATATTGTCAATGATTCCATTTTTCCCCTTTTATTGGCAAATGGGATGTACAATAAGATAATATTCACTTTTTCCATTATGCCACTATTACATCAGTTTTGGTTACAATTTCATCAACTGACAAAGTTTATGGAAACTTTTTACTAATGTGTACTAAAACTCATGTGCATATATGGCTTATATTCCCCCCTTTTTCCCGTGTACTCATGAAGTTGCATCATTTACACTGAGATTATCCTCTCCTCATTCACAGTGTTTCTCCTTCCCATGCCACCTTCCACAATCTTTGCTTCCTTTTGCTAGTCCTATCTCTCCTTCTTTCTGCTCTTTATATTGCTCCTTCTCTCATAAGTTTAATTGTGCATTTTTATATGTCTACTTATGTGTAGGTTTTTTCTTCCTTTAGTAAGATTCAGCTCCCACATATGAGTGAGAACATATGGTATTTCTCTTTTTGAGCCTGTGTTCATTCACTTAAGATGATGTTCTCCAGTTCCCCCCATTTTCCTGCAAATGACATTCTTTCTTTTTTATTACTGATTAATATTCCATTGTGTATATGTACCATAATTTTTATCCATTCTTATGTTGATGGGCATCTTGATTGGTTCCATATCCTTGCTATTATGAAGAGCGTTGCATTAAACATAAAGATGCAGGTGTCTCTGTGGTATGATGACTTGTCTCCCTTTAGGTATATTCGCAGGAGTAGTATAGCTAGGTCATATGGCATTTCTATTTATAGTTTTCTGAGGTATCAGTGGTTCCATTTATACTTGGAAAAAAGTGCCTTCTGCTATTTCTGTTGTAGCATTCTATCAATATCAGGTAAAATTGGGCATATCAGTGGCCACATCTACATTCTTGCAGATTGTTTTTATACTTACTCTATTAAGTGTTGAAGGAGGAATGTTAACATCTTGAACTATATCTACAGTTATAACTATTATAACTGAAAGTGCAATTATGACTTCATCTATTTCTCACTTTAAATCTGTCAATTTCTGCCTTATATAATTTGAATCTCTATTATTAGGGTTATACTTATTTATGTGTTTCTAATCAGCCCATTTATCATTATTAAATGTACTTCTTTATATTTGATAAGACTGTCTTCTGAAAGATCTATCCACTTTATCTGATAGTAACATACATAGTTATTTCAGCTTTTTTGTTATTAACATCTGAATGCTAAATCTTTCCCATACTTTTACTTTTAAAAAAATCTACTTTTGTATTTGAAGTACATTTCTTTTAAGCAGCATATGGTTGAGGCTTATTTTTTAATCCAGTCTAAAAATTTAGAATAATCTGCAGCCATACCACTGTGGCATCCCATCCCATCAGATCTGGGAAGCTAAGGAGGTTTGGCCTGGTTAGTACTTGGATGGGAAATCGCCTGGGACCACCAGGTGCTGTAAGCTTGGGAGAAGGATCCAGCAACACACTCCCCCAAAATAATGTCATTGAAAACCCTATGATTAGCAGAGAAGCACTGACAATAGTGTTATGTCTGTTGTAAGTAGGGTCTGCTATGTGTTGAATACCGACTCCACAACATCTAACAACAACAAAAATTTAGACTTACTAACAACAACAACAACAAATTGTGGTATTTATTCTGTTTATATTTATTGTAAATATTGATACACTCATGTTTATTATCTTGCTCTATTTTTCCCTTGTTCTGCCATTCCTCATTCCTTTATTTCTCTATTTCTGTCTTCTTTTGGCAATACCACTGTTTTTGGTTTTTAAAATGATTTATCCAGGATTTAACTATGAATTCTTAACTAGGATTTAACTATGAATTCTTAGTCTTCCTTAAACTAATATTGGGGCTGGGATTTAGCTCAGTTGGTAGAGCACTGCTCTGCAGTCTCTGAGATCCCAAGTTCAATTTCCAGCACCGCAAAAATGGGAGAAGAATGTGGCAATCCACTCCCAAGGAAATTCCGAAACAATCAGCCATTGAAAACCCTATAAAGGGTCGCTATGAGTTGGATACCACTTAATGGCACCCAACAACAACAGCAACTAATATTCTTCTACGTCAAATTTACAGTAACTTTGCATCAGTATACATACATTTCCTTCCCTCACACTTTTGTTGTTTGTGTTTAGGTGTCATCGAGTCAGGTCCAACTCATACTGACCCTATGTACAATAGAATGAAACACTCCCCAACATTGTGCCATGCCTGGCACTATGTCAAGGCTTCTCCACTGTTCATAGGGTTTTCAATGTCTGATTGTTTTTGGAATTATTTTGGGAGTGGGCTGCCAGGTCCTTCTCCCACTTTTGCAGTGCTGGGTGGAACCCAGGGCTTCAGAGTATGCAGAGAAAGCTCTTCACTAATTGAGCTAAACTCTAGCCCCTCATACTTTTAGGTTATTGCATTATATTTTGCTTCCACATACATTATAAATCCCACAGTACATTATGATTATTGTTATTTATGTTTTCAACAATTACTTTATAAGGGATTGAGGAATTAAAAGTGGATTTTCCCCCCATAGTTGTCATTCTTGGTGTTCTTCATCTGTTTCTGTAGATCTGATTCTCTGTATACCATAGTATTTAATTCAGCCTGAAGGACTCTTTTTCACTTTTTTTTGTCACATGGATTTCTATTGACTATTGATTATTTCTATCGACTATTCACTTGCTTTTGCGTATCTGACAATAACTTTATTCTATTTTTCTTTATTCCATTTCTGATTTTGAAGGATATTTTCACTGGATATATAGTCCTTGCTTGTTGTGTTTTTGTCTTTTACCACTTTAAAGATATTTTCTTCTGGTTTGCATTATTTATAATGAGAAATAAGCCATTTTCCTTAACATTGTTTTCTATTATGTAATGTACATTCTTCTATTTTAATCTAAATTTTTATTATTATTTAAATTGCATGCAGTATAATGAGTTTCATTATTGGATTTTTATACAATTGTATGCTGTACTTTGCATTAGTCCTCTCCATCATTATCCCATATGTTGCTCTCCCTCCTCCTCCCACTAATCCCTCTTCTCCAGATAAGTTCCCTTGTATTTTTCAATCTTAGATACTTACAATTATATATATATTCATTTTAACATAGATATAGCTTCCTTATATTAGTCAAAATATGCAGTATTTCTCTTTCTGAGTCTGGTTTATTTTGCTTAAAATCATAATCTCCAGTTCCATCAATTTTCCTGCAAATGATATAATTTAATTATTCTTTATGGTTGAATAATATCCCATTGTGTATATATACCATATTTTTAAAATCCATTCATCTGTTGATGGACATCTGGGCTGATTCCCTATCCTTGCAATTGTGAACAATGCTTCAATGAACATGGAATTCCAGGTGTCTCTATGTTATGATGACTTTGATTCTTTTGGGTATATATCCAGAAGTGATATAGCTGGATCATATGGTATTTCTATTTTTAATTTTCTGAGGAACCGCCATACTTATTTCCATAATGGCTATACTAGTTTACAGTACCACCAGCAGTGTAAAAGTGTTCCTTTCACTCACTGCATCTGAGCTAACATTTGTTATTGTTTGTTGATGCTAGCCATTCTGACAAAGATGAAATGGGATTTCATGATTTGCATATCCTTGATACTAAGGACGTTGAACATTTTTTTCGTATGTTTATTGGTACTTCTTTTGAGAACTATCTTTTCAGTTCCATTGCTTACTTATTGATTTGATTGTGTTTTTGATATTTAATTTTTGAGTTTTTTATATAGCCTAGATATCAATCCTGTGTGAGATGTATAGTTGACAGATATTTTCTCCCATTCTGTGGGATCTCCCTGTACTCTAGTGATTGTTTCCTTTGCCATGCAGAAGCTTTTGTTAATTCTTGGTATCATCTCCTGGACTATTGGAGTCCTTTAAAAAAAAAAAAAAAAAGCTTGCCTATGCCTATATATTTTGGAAGAAGGACCTGGCAGCCTACCCCTAAAAAACTATCTGCCCCTGAAAACCCTATGAATAGCAGAGAAGCAGTGGCAATATTGTTTCATCTGTTGTACTTAGGGTCTCTATGAGTCAGAACCGACTTGATGGCACCTAACAACAACAACAACATGCCTATGTATTGAAGTGTGTTCCCTACTTTTTCTTGTAGTTGCTTCTAAGTTTCCAATTTTACATTAAAATCCATTATGAATTAATTTTTGTCTAGGATGAAAAATATGGATCTACTGTCATTCTTCTATGCATGGATATCCAGTTTTCCCAAAACCATCTGTTAAAGAGGCTATCTTCTCTCTAATGTATGTTTTTGACCCCTTTTTCAAAGATCAGGTGGCTGTAACTGCATGGATTTATTTCTGGGTTTTCTGTTATATTTCATTGATCTTCATTTCTGTTTTTGTGCCAGTAACAAGCCCTTTGTTACTATAGCCCTCTATGCTTTTTTTTTTTTTTTTTTTTTGACTGCTTTGGTTATTTGGGGTCTTCTGTGCTTCCACATGAATTTTAGGTTGTTTTTTCTATTCCTGTGAAGTACATCATTGGAATTTTGATGGGGATTTCATTGAATCTATAGATCACTTTGGGTGTATAGTCATTTTTACAACATTAATTATTCCAATCATTAAGTAAGGGAAGACTTTCCATCTTCTGATGTCTTTTTTAGTTCCTTTCTTTAGTGTTTTGAAGTTTCCTTGTAGAGGTGTAGGGATATGGCCTAGAGAGGCAGCCTGCCTCAAGGTCTATCTAGCCAATTTGGAGAACTAAGACTTGTTTCCAGGGCAAAATGGCCCCCAGTAACTTCTACCCTCATCCTGGGCCTTTTAGGCATTGAGCTCCCCAAGATGGCTCTGGCATCCAAATATCCCTCAACACCTGATTGGCTACTTCCCAATTACCAAATGACCCCCGATTGGCCCATTTTTAACATCCCCAGATTGGTTCCCCTTTCAATGCTTCATTTGCATCCTCCACCTGATACATTAAGCTCCTATCACCTGATGTTATGTGGCAGTCTCTGATTGGTCCTTGAAGGGTATATAAGCACAGTGCACAGGGCACTCAGGGTCCACAACATTGACCCTATAGAGCATGGCAGACAAGAGAGAACTACAATAAAGAGCTGTTTATAGAAGAGCACTTGAAGTTGGCATCATCCCTTGGGGCAAGAAGCAAGGAGCAGCTGTGGGCATAATTCTCTGAGCCTGCCTTTCTAAAGGCTTCTCAGAGTGGCCATGAGTGTAACTCTCCTCTCAGGGTGGCACAGGACTCCAGCAGCACTCACCTCGCAGCAGGTCTTCGACTGCAGTGTTCACCTCATGACCAGAACACTGCAGCTGGAGTGGTTCCCAGTGGCAGGCAACACCCTACACAGGGGTCTTTAGGTTCCTTGGTTAATTTCTAGATACTTTATTTTAGGCAGGCTATTGTGAATGAGATTGTTGTTTTGATTTCTTTCTCATTATGTATGTGTTTAGTATGTATAAATGCAACTGATTTTTGAATATTGATTTTGTATTTTGCTACTTTGATGAAGGTACTTATCTAAGAGATTTCTGGTGGAGTCTTTAGGGTCAGTTATTTATGGATCATGTCATCTGCAAATAGGGATGATTTGACTTCTTTGTTCCCTAATTGTATGCTTTTTATTTCTTTCTCTTGCCTTATTCCTCTGGCTAAAACTTCAATCACCACATTGAAAAAGAGTGGAGAAAATGGACATTTGTCTCATTCCTGAATTTAGGGAGAATTCTTTAGTTTTTCCCCATTTAGTATAATGTTGGCTATAGGTTGGTCATATATACTTTTTATGAGGTGGAGGTATGTTTCTTCTAGTCCTAGTTTCTTCAGGATTTCTATGAAAGGATGTTGAACTTTGTCAGAGGAGTTTTGAGGATCTATTGAGATCACCATGTGATTTCTATCTAGAATCTATTGATACACGGAATTACATTTATTGATTTGTTTGTTGAACTAGCCTTGCACCTCTATTGAGATCACCATGTGATTTCTATCTAGAATCTATTGATACACGGAATTACATTTATTGATTTGCTTGTTGAACTAGCCTTGCATCTGTGGAGTGACTTGATCATGGCTTATGATCTTCTTTATGTGTTGCTGCATTCAGTTGGCAGTTCAGTTGAGGGTTTTTGCATCTATGTTCATCAGAGAAATTGGTCAATAGTTTTACTTTTTGTTAAATCCTTATCTGGTTTTGATATCAGGGAGATACTTCATAAAATGAGCTTGTGAGTGTTCCTTCTATTCTATTTTATGAAATAGTTTGAGAGGGACAGGTATCAATTCTCCTTTAAAAATTTGATAAAATTTGGCTATAAACCTGTAGGACCTGAGTTTTCCTTCATTATGAGATTCTTTACTACTTCTTCAATTTCATTTCTTCTTATAGGTATGTTTAAATTATTTATGTCCTTTAGATTTAATTTTGGTAGGTAATATGTGTTAAGGAATTTATCCATTTCTTCTACATTTTCCTTTTTTAGGAGTGCAAGTTCTTGAAGTAAGCTCTGATGATCCTCTGTATTTCACTGGCACTTGCTGGAATGACCCCTTTTATGTCTCTAACTTTATTAAATTTGGATCTTCTGTCTCTTTCTTGTGGTTAGTTTGGGTAAAGGTTTGTCCATCTTGTTTATCTTTTCAAAGAACCAACTCCTAGTTTCATTGATCCTTTGTATTGCTCTTTTAGTTTCCATTTCATTGATTTCTACCTTGGTCTTTATTATTTCTTTACCACTACTTTTGGGATTAGTTTCTTGTTATTTTTCCAATGTCTTAAGATGTATCTTTAAGTTATTTATTTGAGCTTTCTTTGATTATTTTATGTCATCACTCATAGCTGTGGTGTTCCCTCATAGAATTGCCTTTCCTGTATCCCAAGATTCTGGGAGGTTGTGTTTTCATTTTCATTTGATTCTAGAAATTTTAAAATTTCCTCCCTGATTTATTTAATAATCCATTGATTATTTAAAAATGTGTCATTCAATCCTCATATATTTGTACCATTTTTGCCGTTTCTCTTGCTATTGCTTTCTAGTTTTATACCCTTCTGACCTGATAAGATACCGGGAATGATTGATTGATTGATTGATTGATTTCTTTTTGTATATGTTAAGGCTAATTTTTTTTATTTAAATGTGGTCTATTTTAGAAATATAGTTTTTGTGAAGAATATGTATTCCACAACTGTTGATTGAAATATTCTATAGATATCTGATAAGTTCAGGTGATCTCTGGTGTGTGCTCAGTCATCTCTCTCCACTCCTCAGTAGGTCAGTTTCAGGGGATTTGCTTCCTTGGAGGAAGATGGTTCTTTGTTTTGTTGCTCAGAACTTGGAAAAGCATTAAAGTGGATTTTCTTTCTCTAACATTGACCTTTCACTCTGGGGTAGTCACTGGTCAATCAGATTTCTGAACTGGATTTAGAGCTTGTCAGAACTATGAGATATTTTATATTTATTTATTTATTTATTTTTCCCCAGGTGTAGTGTTTATCTTGTGTGTGGAGGGGTTGGATCATCCCTTTTCCCTCTCAGGGATAGATCTCATGTCTAGGTACATGCAATTTTGTTCTTTCTATTCCAAACACTCTTTCACTGAGTTAATGTGGTTATGTTAAACCCTTTATTGTATCCTCTGTTGCATTCTCTATTTTGTTTTTCTCCTGGGGCTTCAATTTCTCCATTGCTTCTTTGGGATTTTTCCTTTCTGGAGTTACAGGAGACTGCTTCAAATTCACCATCATGATTTTTCTGTAATGCACATTCTTTTCCTCTGGCTGATTTTACAATTTTTTTCCTATGTCTTTGTTTTGCATAATGATGTGCCTAGGCTTGATTTTTTTTTTTTTTTTAATTCATTCTGCTTGAGGTTCATTGAAATTCTTTGGTCTGGGAGTTGCTTTCTCATTAAACTTGGTGAAATTTTGACAATTATTTCTTCAAATATATTTTTCTTTTCTATTCTTTCTCTCCTTTCCCTCTAGGACTCTTAATATATGTATGTTGGACTGCTTGATATTATCTCAAAAATTGCTGATGCTCTGTTTCTTTTTTTTCTCATTATTTTTCTCTTATTCAGTCTGAATAATTTCTATTGGCTTATTTTTAAGCTCATTTAAATTATATTTCACAGTGTCCAATCTGCTACTAAAACTATTTAATTTTTTTAATTCCAGAAATTGTATTTTTTAGTTGTTGTCCTATGCATTTATTTCTTTTTTAAACATTCTATTGATTTCATGAAATACTTAATTTCTTCACCCATCATATTCATCTTTTCATGAAAATTCTTTAACACATATCCATGTTTTAAAACTTCTTGTCCATTAATTTCACTAATTGTGTATCTGTGGTTCTGCTTTTATTGACTATGTTCTGTTTGAATTACAGTTAAGTTGTCCTTATGTTTTATAAGCTTTCTACTTCAAAATTTTTTGTTCTACACATTGTGACTAAAAGAAAAGTGAATACTAAATTATTATACTGCTTTGTTTCATTTACTTACCAGATATTGAAATCCCTTTCCTTTGCCAGTTAAGATTAAGCACTGGTCATTTAGATTTCTCCTAGAATCAAATGAAACTGCAGCTTTAATGATATTGAATATACCTGTGAATAGCTCAACCCTTACCTTCTCTTACAGTTATCTTTTTTTTTTATCTTCTCAGTGTTGCAACTGAGAGGGATTTGTGCTGCAATTCAAGATATATTTGGTTTACATTTAAACTCAATTCAACATGACTCAAGAACCAAATTACTGTGAAAATGAGGATTATCAGACTTCTAGACTTTATTATTGCCTTCTTAGAAAAATTTAGAGATATGGGAAAGGGAAATCTTTTTCAAGATCTGTTAATTTTATTTTCCATTTGGGCTTTTCCAGTCTCTGCTTTGTTCTGCCTTCTTATATGGTATCCTAAGTCTCATCTGATTTCTCCTCATCCATGCAGAGGCTCTCTGATTATGGGAGGCTTGCTCTTCCAGAATAGTCACTGTTTAGATATGAAAGCTGCCATGACTCTCTGCCCACTTATGAAGGAATCCTTTCCCTTAGGAACTCGATTTTCCAAGGACTCCTTGCTTATAGTATTTTTTGTTAGCTGGTTAGAAAAATAAAAATAGAATTTTATTTAACCTGTGATTCTTATTATTACCATGGAGATAGCAATCTTTTTCATCCTTCTAGATCCTAACCAAAATAAGAAGTATTCTGTATTTATTTTTGAAAATGTTCCTATATGGGTGTAGAATTCTAGATTCTCAGTTACTTTCTTCTAGCACTTTGCCAATGTTATTCCCTATTTCCCTATATTCCCTATTCTATTTTTTCATATTTTCTATTTTAAAGTCAACCACAAGTCTTATTGCTTGCCTGGAAAGCAATATGCCTTTGTTCTCCCTCCAGCTACCTTTAAGACATTTCTCTTTCACTTTGGTTTTTAGTAGTTATGTCAAGACAAATCTAGGAATTGACTATTACAAATACTGGTAATCCTAGGTGAGGATTTGCTGGTGATCTGTGTCACTATTGAATTGTCTTTGTATCTTATTCGAAAATCAACTGATCTTTTAAGTATGAATCTGTTTTTGCATGCTTTATTGCATTCCATTGATTAATGTGTGTATCCTTCACCAATACAACACTACCTTGATTAAACTGCTACAATTTTATACTTTTATACATTGCTACCACTTTTACTTTAGACATTCAATTGATTTTAGAATATTTAAAGTTTAGAAAAAATGAATTTTATGATTACTTTCACTCTTTTTTTTTAACCATTTCCTTTACATTGTTTTACATTTTGTAGATCAAAGTTTCTTTCTTACATCATAGGGAATTTGAAGGCCTTTGTTCCATAAGAGAGGCATTTGGGCAAATTGGTGCCCACTCATGGTGAATTCTGCTCCCTTCTCTTGGAGGTTCTCATTAATCTCCTGCCCTTTCCTTATTCTTGCCCATGGGGAAGTCCCTGGGGAAGTCTCTGGAAAACACTGATGGAGATGAGCTTGTGACTAAGTGTGAACTATCCTTGTGTCTATGGCTCGTAGTGGTTCTATATTCTCACAGTATCCCATGTTTAGTCTTTATCAATTCATTAAAAATATTTACTAAAACTTTTGCCCACTTATTTGATTGTTCTCTTTCTCCTGTCTCTTTCACAGCAAAGTCAATATTTGTAAACTCGAAACTATAGAAGCACCTGTCTCTCTTTAGATGCCTGTCTTGCCACCTCAGGTCTCTCATAACTTTAAGAAAGTTATGATTTTGTCACTTACCTGCCTTTTCCTTTATATTATTATAGGAGCAGTGATCTTTTCAGCTTTTAACATCTCAAGCAATCTCTATTTTATCATAAATGATAGAAACCTCTATTTTATTATAAACTTCTAAGGTGTTCAGATGCTATTCTGATGAATAATAAATTTTAAATCAAAATCAGCAATAAATTTTAAATCATTTGTCCCACTTTGAAATTAGTGTCTGAAGTTCATCCAAATTGCAGCTTTTGTATCATTTCTTAGATATCAGTTGCCATCTTTCTTAAATGTGTACTGTGTTTTTGGTGGGAAAGAATTTTGAACACTGATTTACAACAAAATCCAACTATCTTTTGAAACTCTCTTTTACTTGATGTTGACCATACTTCAGGACTCTTTTCTATCCCAGCCTTCGACAAGAACTTTCAGCAATATATACAGAATTTCCTGCTTGAAGCATTCCTAACATGCCACTTTTCTAACTCAGATTTACATTTATTCAGGTTATTTTTCCATATCTCTACTAACTTCCTGCTGTTTTATTTGTCCCTAAGTCTCAGATGGTCTTGGTACATGCATTTATTGTTTAAATCAGAACATTTATTGAGCACTCACTTTGTACTGCGCTCTATATTAATTGGACATATAGAACCATACCACACATTTTTCTTCATGGAGCTCAAGTCTTCATTTATGTTATTCTCTGTACAAGTGATTATTTGGTCATGATGATGATGGAAATGATGCTGGTCACAGCTAATCTTTATTGAGTAACTACTGTGTGTCAGGAACTTTCAGGAATTTTTATTAATGTTTTATATATGCACATTTAATCATTACATCAATTCTTAGAGATAGACATTATTTTTATCTTGATTTTACAATGGAGAAATTGAGGTATAGAGAAGAATGAATAAGTGAATATATAAATAAAAAATAAGTTTTGCTACTTAAACAGTTCAAGCATGTTAGATAAGGCACTGACATTTAGGGATGCTACTTGAATCTGAACTATCATTTTCTTTCTGATACTGTCTTTTAGTAACACTCAAGAGGAAATTGCTATTGTTCAAGTATTCAGTGCTCTGGTCTCCTTATAATTTTTTTCTTTTGCTGGAATTCCTTCTAAACTGTAAATCTCAGTAAGAAAAGGGATAAGAGATGATTAGGGAAAGAAATACAGTTTCTTCTCCAGCCACATGTTCACTTTGGCTAATATTCTATTTCACAACCACGATTTTGAGTCTGCAATATCTAAACCCCAGATCTGGACAACTCTATAAAGCCAGCAGTGTAAGGTCTTGATGTCAGAGAAATAGTCTTGGAATCAAAAACAGAGGAAGAGAGTGGTCTGGATATTTATTCATTTTTTCACATCCCCTTATTGAATGACAACTATGTGCCTGGCCTTATGCTAGGAGCCTGGCATATAATGGCAAGGAGACATGATCTCTGATCTCACAGTACTTAAAGTCCAGAGAATAACCCAAGATCCAATCCTTGCATACCTGATTCAAGTAGCTTCAGTTATGTTAGGACATGAATCCCCCACATTGAAGTAGGAATCATTATAACTTTCAAGAAGGGGTCTTTCAGCCAACCAGTCTAACCAAGAATACTACCACTTCAGGAGACTTAATCCATACTAGTGGAAATCAGCTACACTTCTAAAGCTGGAGTTCCAAGTGGGTTTGGAAACGATCCTAGCCCTCCTGTGCCTTCTTCCTCTGTGACAGGGTGGCCTAGTTCTCATGATGTGTACTCCATCCATTCAGCTGATACCAGAATCTGCCCTGAGTCCTGGCTCACTTGGCTGAGAGATATATATTTTAAACTTATTGCTCATTGTTGTGCCCAATATATGCCAGGGACAGTTTTAGTTCTTGCAAGCTCCTCCTAAGAGCTAGACCTTGTTTCTGGTAACTCCAGCTGCTGGCTGGAGTCTTATTCCAAAACAGATTGACCATCCAGAACCAGGATACTATCGGCTTTCTGGCTCTGAGGCATCATCACACTGTGGTTGCTGCAGCTACTATTCCATGTTCTCTAGCTCCAAATCCTCTCAAATGTTACCAATTGCCTGATGGAAGAGTGTTTCTGATATTTCTCTGTGCTGGTGGCTGCTCCTCCATGGGATTATCCCCTCAAATTGGATAACGCTTCCAACTGTAGCTTTGTCTTTTCCTATTCCTACCTACTCCCCAACAGTTGGTTGCTGAGTCCCAGCATGTCCATCAAGCCCTCCAGAAATGTGACCAACTTTTGTTCCTGGTTTTTAATACTGGTTTTTATTGTCTTGATATCTGATGAACCAATGTCTGGCACTTTATCTATTTACCTCTTCTTATTTTCTCACAGCAACATGATTGGCCGGACCAGGAGGCGCGCGCCCCACAGTAAAGAGTTTCATTATATTTCCATACGTGTGTATAATGTACTTTGGGTAGATTTACCTACTCTGTTACTCTTTATTATCTCTCCTCTCCCTTTTCCCATTCCTCTTTACATCCCTAATATTTCCCCTTTTAGTTTCAAGTCCTTCTTTTCTTTTCCCCCTAGCTTCCATGTATGAGAGAAAATGTGATATTTCTGATATAAACAACTTAAGGAAGAAAGAATTTATTTTGACTCATGGTTTCAGAAGATTCAGTCCATGGTGGCTTGGCCCCATGTGCTTGGGCAGAGCATCATGGTGGCAGAAGCATGTGACAGAGGAGCTTCTTCACCTCATTGCAGACCTACTTCCTCCAGCTAGGTCTGATATCTTGAAGTTCCCAGAATCTCCCAAAATTGTGCCACTAACTGAAGATCAAGCCTCCAACACAGAATCATTTTCTGTTTTTTTTTTCCTTTATGAGTAAATGATGATAAGGTACAGATTAATAGAGCATTGGCTTTTCCCATTATGTATCCTTTGCATCACTTCTGGCAATACTTTCATCAACCCACAGTTTATGGAGTAGGAAAACTCAAATGTTTATTTGGCTTGTTGTTGTTGTTGTTGTTAGGTGCCGTCGAGTCAGTATCCGACTCATAGCGACCCTCTGTACAACAGGGGAAACGCTATTGCCAGTGCTTCTCTGCTGTTCATAGGGTTTTCAATGGCAGATTGATTTTTGGGAGGGGGTTGCCAGGTCCTTCTCCCAAGCCTACAGCTTCTGGTGTTCCCAGGCGGTCTCCCATCCAGGTACTAACCAGGCCCGACCCTGCTTAGCTTCCGAGATCTGACTGGATCGATGCCACAGGGCTACAGCTACAGGCACTTATTTGGCTTATATTCCCCTATTTTTCCAATATACTCATGAAGTTGCACTGTTTACATTAGATGGTACTCTCCCCATTCATCCCTCCACAATGACCTTCCTCCCCACCCTACCTTCCCCAACCTTCACTTCCCTCTGCTAGTTTTCCCTTTCTTTCTTTCTACTCTTTATATTATCCCTTCTCCACTAAGTTAATAGTGCATTTTTTATATATCAATTTGTATATAGGATTTTTTTCTTCCTTTACGTATGATTCAGCTCCCACATATAAGTGAGAACATATGGTATTTCTCTTTTTGAGCTTGTGTTCATTCACTTAAGATGATGTTCTCCAGTTCCATCCATTTTTCTTCAAATGACATTATTTCACCTTTTATTATTGCTCAGTAGTATTCCACTGTATATATGTACCATAGTTTCTTATTCATTCTTTTGTTGATGGGCACCTTGGTTGGTTCCATATTCTTGCTATTATGAAAAGTGCTGCATTGAATATGGAGATGTAGGTGTCTCTGTGGTGTGATGATTTGTTTCCCTTTGGGTATATTCCCTTTGGGTATATTTCCCTTTGGGTATATCAGTAGTGATATAGCTGGGTCAAATGGCAGTTCTATTTTTAGTTTTCTAAGCTATCTCCATATTGATTTCTAAAGTGGTTGAACCAATTTACAGTCCCACCAACAGTGTTAGAGGGTTTCCTCTTCTTCACAACCCTCCAGCATTTGTTATTATTTGTTTTGTTGATTTTGGCCATCTTAACTGGAGTTAGCTAGAATCTCAGAGCTGTTTTGATCTGCATTTTCCTAATGGCTAGGGATATTGAGAATTTTTTCATGTGCTTCATGGCCTTACAAACTTCTTCATTTGAGAACTGTCTGTTAGTTCCTTTTCCCACTTGTGTACTGGATTATCTGTTGTCTTGGGAATTGCTTTCTTGAGTTCTTTGTAAATTCTGAAAATTAGTCCTTGTCAGATGTGTAGGATGCAAAAATTTTCTGCTATTCAGTGGGCTCTTCCTTAACTTTGTTGATTATTTCCTTTGCTGTACAGAAGATTCTTAATTTCATGTAATCCCATTTGTCTATTCTTGTTACAATTTCCTGAGCAATTAGAGTCTTATTAATGAAATGCTTTCCTATGCCTATATGTTGGAACATGTTGTGTATCTTTTCTTCTAGTAATTTTAAGGTTTCTGGTTTTACGTTGAGGTCTTTTATCCATTTTGAGTTAACTCTCTTGCCGATTGAGAAGTGTAGGTCTGTTTTCATTTTTCTGCAGGTGTAAATCCAAGTTTCCCAGCATCATTCACAAGATGACTTTTAGGGGATGATTCACCCTAACCATAATGGAAAACATATGAATGACTAGCAGATATATGAAAAAGTACTCAACATCTTAAATCATCAGGGACATGCAAGTTAAAACCTCAGTGATATATCACTGTATGCCTATTAGAATGGCTTTTACTAAAAAGATGAAAGATAATAAGTATTGATGAGGATGCAGAGGAAAGGGAATAGTTGTATGCTATTTGTGGTGATATAAATTAGGACAGACATTTTGGGAAATAATATAACTAAAAATAGAATATCCATATAATTCAGCAATCCTTCTGTGTATATGTTCAAAGTAATTGAAATTATTATGTTGAAGAGGAACCTATGTCTCATGCTAACTACAGCATAATTCACAATATCCAAGATATAGGAGCAACCTAAATGGCACTAATGAATGAATGGATAAAGAAAATGTGGTGTATATTAATAATATACAATAATAGGAAAAGAAGGAAATTCTGTCATTTCTGACAATATAGAGGGATCTAAAGGACATTAGCTTGCAGCCATAGCCCCGCAGCATCTGATCCAGTCAGATCACAGAAACTAAGCAGGGTCAGGACTGGTTAGTACTTGGATGGGAGACCACCTGGGAATATCAGATACTGTAGACTTGGGAGACGGACCCGGCAACCCACTCCCAAAAATCAATCTGCCACTGAAAACCCTGTGAACAGCAGAGAAGCACTGACGACAATGTTTTGCCTGTTGTACGCAGGGTTGCTATGAGTCGGATACCGACTTGACAGCGCCTAACAACAACAGAGGACATTAGGGCTGGGATTTAGCTCAGTTGGTAGAGTACCACTCTGCAGTCTCTGAGGTACTGAGTTTGATTCCCAGTACCACAAAAACAGGCAAAGGATGTGACAACCCACTCCCAAGGCAATCTCGAAACAATCAGCCATTGAAAACCGTATAAGGGTTGCTATGAGTCGGATAAAACTCGAGGGTACCTAACAACAACAACAACAGAGGACATTATGCTTACTGAAATTAGACACACAAAAGACAAATACTATATAATCTCACTTATATGTAGCATCCAAAAATGAGTCAGTTTCATAGAAATGAAAAGTAGAATGGTGGTTGCCAGTGGCTGGGGGTGAGGGGAGGGGAAGAAGAGGGATGGGAATAAAGGAAAGATGTTGACAAATGGTACAAAGTTTCAGTTAGACCAGAGGAATGTCTTAGGGACTCATTGCACTGCATGGCAACCACGGTTAATAGTGCATTATTTATTTCAAAATTTCCACAATAGATTTTAACATTTTCACCACAAAAAAAGATAAATTAGTGAGGTGATAGGCATGTTAATTCACTTGATATATTCTTTCTGTAATGTGTACATTGACCAAAACCTCACTCTGTACTGCATAAATATACACTATTATTTAAAAATTAAAAATAAATTTAATATATAATGATATACATGTATGGAAATGTCATAATGGAACCCATTAAGTTGTACACTAACTTTAGAAATTACTAATAATTTTCTTGAGATTTTTTTCAAACAACAAGATATTTATTTTTCCAAGGCAGCAGGACTAGTTAGTGGCAGATCATGAACTGGAATTTCAGGTCTGCTGACAAGTAGTTTAATAGACTTTGACTTTTCCATGTTCTCCTCCTCATATTGAACATTTTTATCTTTTTGAGGTAAGGTGGGATACGGGGTGGTGATTGAACCCAGGGCCCCAGTGTATACTAAGCAAGCACTCTACAAACTGAGCTGAACCCCCAGCCCTTTTCTTTTCCTTTCTTTTTATGTTTTTTTTTTGTCATATTGAACACTTTTTATAACTACTGTATTTAATTCCTTCGTATTGCTAAGGTTCTGCCTGCTCACATGAGCCAGGATAGTCTACCTACAAAGGGATGGATAAAATAAATTTCTCCCTTCCCTAAGAAAAAAGTCTCTAGAAGCCAGGGTCCATCAGTTTTCTAGGGTACCTGTTTGCCTGGGTCCTAATGACTGTCAGAATGTGTTCCTCTGCTCAGCTATTTAGATATTTCATCACATTTAATCTCCTCAGCAATTTGATGAAGCCCAAGCGATAGCAAGGAAAGAAAGGAAGAGGAATTTTAGGCAGCAACAATGGCCTAGTTTCACTGGATGGGCCATAAGTTACCAAGGTTGCATAATTTAGAATTTTCCCAAGAGCTGAAAGGACTGCGTGTGTTCCCTACTCTTCCGTATCAGGAAGGAGGGATTAAGTGAATGTTTTCAGTTTCACAGGAAAAGGTAATAAAAATACAAGTATATTTTGGGTCAAGTTCAATTTCTGCTTGCTTCTTCCAAATCTCTATGAAGAAAATAGATTGGAGCGCAACAGAAACTTTAACACCCAAGCGGATACTATTTTTTATCACAGCCCAGGTAGTTATCAGCTCGCCTATACAAACCTAATTACAGTGACTAATATAGCAAGCCTAATAAAATGGGGAGGAAAGTTAAAGATAGTTGGGTCAGGTCTGTCAGTCATAGTAAGACCATGATTAGTTACTATTTTAATGGTTCATTTGATTAAATGCTAAGCTATTGTCTTGTAATTATGTGTATTCAAGGGAAAAATACTCAAGTTCAATTAGGAATGTATCTTTTGCTGCACTACGTTTAATGAAGTTGCAACATCACCATAATAAGCGAGATATAATGAAAATCTTTTTTTTTTGAAATTGCAATGGAAGTATTTGCAGAGAAGTAGCTGGTATGTGTAATATGATGAGTTCCCTTAAATGGCTCAATGTTGATCAAAAAAGCAAATTATATAAGTGGATACTGCGAGGCAGAAACATGTGGACACAGCTGGAGTGTCATGTGTCACGGTTCCAGTCATTGCCAGCTGGCGGTCACACAAAGGCAGGCCAAGCCAAACAATTACTGTTATTCATAAGAGCAAATGTGCATTCCAAATACACAGTGCAGGCTTTATGAAATAACCAGGCGTTCAGATGCATCCAGACAGCAGAGCTTTTTCTCATCACACGTCCCTGGGTGCCAGGCCAATATGGCAAACTGACCCTGCTATTCAGAAACCCTTATCTTTACCCAATTAACCAAATCACTGTGACGCTCAAGAGTTCTTCATGCACTTTGCTGAGCGCGTCAAACCAGCAGGCTTACTGGGCGGCAGATGCACAGCTTCTGGAAGCAATCTGCTTTAAGGTTTTTTTTTTTTTTTTCCCTTGAGCTGTAAATACCATGTTAGACCATTGCCCATCACAAGCCAGAGCTTTGAGTCAGATGTTCACATCTGAACACCCAGTGCTCATCCTTGTCCTCAAGTCTGAGTGCCTCTGCAACGGAGGCCTTCCAAGATATTACCTTGAAAGGGTCAAGGATAGCCAAGGGGCAGGCAATAGGGATTCATACTCTTGTTTTGAGTTAAAAATAAATGTAATTGGGGAACATTCTAGAAGAATGAGCTGAAACAAAATGCCCTGGATTGTTTAAGTATAGACACCAAAGGAAGAAGTAAAATGGAGCTGTTGCTTCCATAATTTTCACCTAATTTGTTATAGTAAAATGTAGGTGCAGCACTCTGTCTGCCATGTGTGGTTTTTTTGTTTTGCTTTTTGTTTTGTTTTGTTTTTGTACTTGAGAATTGAACCCAGGGCCTGGCACATAGTAAGCACTCTACCACCAGGCTTCACCCCCAATCCCATTTCTTAGTTTTTATTTTAAGCAGAGTCTCATTAAATTATGTAGGCTGCCTTTGGCTTTGAACATGTGATCCTCCTGACTCCACCTCTGGAGTTGCTGGGATTACAGGTGTGCACCACTGCACCTGTCTCCTGCCATGTCTTTCAATACATAAGGTCAAAAAGACATGTGAAAATGTGTGTAATCATGTCCCTGCTTCCCTTTGTGTCAGAATAGAAAGACTGCTGGAGAGGAAGGTGTCCAATTGCTAGGGAAATTTCATTGCAATAGCAAGTAAGTGGTTATATTCCAAACAATCTCTCCAAAGAAGTGTCAGGATACTCCGTCTAGGTGAGTATTGTCCCATAGAAACATATTACACCTAGGTACGATGACACTTGCCTGTAATCCCAGCAACTGGGGAGGCTGAGGCAGGAGGATCCCAAGTCCAAGGCCAGAGGCAGCATGTGTAACTCAGTGAGACCCTGTCTCAAGGTCAAAAATTAAAAAGGGGCTGAGGATGCAGCCTAGTGGTAGGAGCACTTGCAAAGTATGTGTGAGGCCCTGAGTTCAAACCCAAGTACTGAAAAAAAAAAAAAGAAAAAGAAAAAGAAAAGAAAGAAAAGAAAAGACAAACCACATCTGTGACTTTAAGTTTTCTAGTAGCCACCTTAAATAAAATAAAAAGAAACAGGTGAAATTAGTTGTAATGATATGTTTTGTTTAATCTTATATATCTGTTATCATTTTGACATATAATCAACATAATTTGTATGTGTGCGTGATGTATGTGTGTGTCTTGTGCATGCTAACCAAATGCTCTGCCACTGAGCTAAACTCCCAGTCCCAACATAAAATTATTAATGAACTATTTTACTATTTTTTTGTACTAGATCCTGAAAGCTGGTGTGTAATTTGTATTTCCATGCATCTCAATTTGGACTAACCACTTTCAGCAGTGGGAGCTTTGGGAATGCCCACTCACCTTTGTCCGCACCATGGAGGATTATCTTCCCAGAATGAGATGTTGAATGTCCCATTTCTGATCCCAGCTCTACTGTCAACCTTCTCAGTTAATTCATCCATAGAATGGAGGCAATGAAACCTGCTTTACCATTTCCACTGTTTTCTGAGTTTGTATTCAATAATGTATGCCTAACAACACAACAACAAATTTTTGAGAAACGGACAGTGTTCCATAAGCAAACCCCTGAAAACGTGTTCACACCTGAAAGCTCTAGGAAGTGAGGATAACCAATTTTTCCCCTTTAGCTCTGTGCCTTGTTATTTCTTCCACAGGTGTGATTTTAAAGGCAAAAGTCCCCATTGTTACCCTATGAAGGTCTTCAGAGGATTTAAAAAGTATCTGAAGCCACCAATATAAAGTCCCTGTTATTCAGTGCGAGAGATTTTCCTTCTTTCCTTCAGGGGTTATGCTATGTATGTATGGAGTCCAGTCTTTACTGGAAACCCAAGACAAGCAACAATGGCAGTGCAGTGTTTAGCAGACGGCATGTTTGCTGTTGTGCCTCATTCATGTGACACTAAGTATCAGACAGTTTAGAGTCTTGCTACTGTTTTCTTCATCCATGGCTAATCTCATACTCTAACTGCTCCTTATACCCCCCCACTGAGTATGGTTGTGGGTTGTGGGAGGGGAAAGGAACTATTTGTTCTTGGATTCTCTGTGTTCAAATACACTGACCATTAAGAATATTGGCAGCTCCAGCCCTCCAGGTACCATATCAAAGTCCAATGATCCAGACCTGCCATATTTAACCATATTTAGCATGGGAAGTGGGCTGGGATTTAGCTCAGTTGGTAGAGCGCTGCGCTGCAGTCTCTGAGGTCCCGAGTTCAATTCCCAGCACTGCAAAAATGGGAGACGGGTCTGGCAATCCGCCCCCAAGGCAATCCCGAAACAGTCAGCCATTTAAAACCCTATGCGGGTCGCTATGAGTCGGATACCGACTCTAAGGCACCTAACAACAACAACAACAGCATGAGAAGTCAGCTAAGAATAATTCTGCTGATAAAAATGACAAATGCCTTTGAATGTATAAGTACTAATTTCTTATTTAAAATCAAAATCACAATCACAATGGCTTCCATGCAATGCCTTGAATTTTCAAAGGCTTTTCAGACTGAGCATTGTAATTCATCACCAAGCCCTTGCCAGTGAATCACCTGAACCAGTTGGAGAAAAACTCAGCAGTTAGTGAACAGGAAGGAGTCCAGGGCTGGGAGGCAGGAATTCATCCTCCAGTTTCAACTTCATCACTGAGGTGCCATATTACTATAACCCCTCTCTACTCCAATTTTACCTTCTGTAAAATGAGAGTTAAAAATCTATGCTCTATGTACCTCCCACAGGGTGTTTGTAAAAAAGAGATAAACCCACTGGGTGCAGTGGTGCATGCCTATAATCCTAGCAGCTCAGGAGGTGGAGGTAGGAGGATCGCAAGTTCGAAACTAGAGGCAGTCTGCGTAACTTAGCAAGACCCTGTCTCAAAAAAAGTAAAAAAAAAACCAAAAAACAAAAACCGCTGGTCCAGAACTTGCAAAGCATGCAAGTGCAAGGCCCTGGGTTCAACCCCCAGGACTGGAAAAAAAAAAAAAAAGAGATGAACCCATGGCAAGAAAGTAGTTGACAAGGATAATGTGTTTTTATAGATGTATTGGTCAACTTTTCATTGCTCTAACAATAAGATACACAATTTATCAAGAGGAGAGGCTTATTTTGGCTCACAGTTTCAGAGGTTTATGGATACTTGGCCCTGTTACTCTGGGCCTGCGGCAGCACAGTACATCATAGAGAGAGAGTATGGAAAGAGTCCATTCACTTGACAGAGGCTGGAAAGGAAAAAGAGGGGGAAGAAGGGCCTGGGGTCCCTACATCCTCTTCAAGGGCATACCGCCTGTAACCCCAGTTCCTTCCACTAATGCCCCACCTCCTAAACACCCTAATAGGATCACCCTGGAGACCAAGCCTTCAAAATATGGGCCTTTTAGGGACATTCAAGACCCAAATTATAGCAGTAGATATAGGGATGGCACTTACTAGCAGCAGTCTGGTATTCTAATAAAAGGGAAAGAAGGGGAAAGGTGGCTAATGTTGGGAGGGCTCCTCCTCCATACAGGATTTACTTCTGGAATGGAGCATCTTCCCTTAGCTAGAGCTGGGAGTATTGGGCTTCCTCTGCTGACCATACCCTTGCACCTATATTAAATGACATCCTATTCATGAGTGAGCTTGCTCCTAGCTTAAGAAGGGTTCTCTGTGTGTATACGTGTGTGTGTAGTCATTGTGTGGAGGGCAGTACAGGGAAGGGAGCCAGATGAAGTGTAGGAAATGTGTGCCTTTTGTCACCTTGTCTGGGAACCTAGACTTGGGTGGAGGGCATGAAGAGAAGAGTAGACATAAGTATAAGCGGTATCCCTCTGGGTCTTGGTGACCTGGTATTCACCTCAGGCATTTATTCCTTTTCATTCTGGAATTTTCTTCCCTAAGATATATGCAGGGCTTAGTATCTTACTTCCTACAAGTCTTATGTCAAGTGTCATCTCCTTGTAGAGGACTTTCCTGATTATCTTATATAAAGAAAGTAGTAAACTGGTACCCTCTATCCTCTTAACTAATTTTTCCTTATAGTACTCATTCTTACCCCATGTATATGGCACATATGCTATATATATGGGGATATACATACATACATATATATATATATATATACACACACATACACACACATATATATACATATATATATATGCTTTTATTCATTATCTATCTCTTCCTCTAAAATATAAGGTCAACGAAAGTAGGATCTGTTTTCTTTTTATTTTAAATCTTCAATGTAGCACACAATTTTCTCACACAAATGAATAGATGAAAAAATGAACAAAATACTGTTGAACTGAATATTTTTTTGCCATATGTTTTCCTAAATCATTAGAGCAAAGTTTTCATTGAATGAAATGCTTGTTTTTCCTCAAGTGATTACAATGCAAACCCATTCATCTTGCAAAAGTCATGCTTTGGTTTGCAAAAAGGCTTCACACAGTCGAAGGCTGACCAACTGGACCTGTTAATGAGGTTGACGCTGGAGAAGTGTAAAACCTTAAGCCAGGTGTAATAGATGGCCTAAAGCACGGGCCACTTATGGCTGTTGTCATTCACTCGTTCATTCATTGAACCCATACTTCGTGAGCACACGGTATGTGCTGAGTCTTCCACTAGGTGCTGCGGGGACTCTGATGATCCAAACCCCTAACTCATCTCTGCCCTCATGGGACTTACAATCTGGTTGTTTCCTTCAGAATCTTGGGTACAAACTTTGATGAAATTTCTGGGTTTCCATCCACAGAACCACACACATACTTGTTCTAATCCAAGGATAATGAAGCTTCTGTTGCCTTTAAAGAAAGTAAAAACTCCTTCTGCCCCCTCTCTCCTACGCTCCCATCACCCTCTGCTTTTAGAACTCACCCATGGGACTTCTCCAATACCCTCCTCCATCCTTCTTGTCCCTCTCTTCTTTTACTTCTCCTACTTCTTTTAGGGAACTTTCATGAATTTGCATGCCATTGTTTTGCAGCACCCATGTTAGCCTCCTCTGCCTTGTTCCAATTTCAGTAAAAATGCTGCTGAAAGCAGTACAATAGCCACTCAGCCTCTCTGACACAGGCCCACGTTCATCAGAAAGCAGTCTCCCTCCCCTACCCTTGTCAGCCAATAACGCCAAGGACACTGAAGGCATGAGTCCCCCAGAAACTGCCATGGAGGCACCCCAAACCCACATCAGACATCCTGACTCCCCCACACATCATGCACTGTCTCCAACCAAAATCTGAACTGCTTCAGCCACTTGCAGACCCGCCCAAAGCTGGGTAGAAACTTGAGCTAAGTGAGGACAGCCCCCTCCCCCAGGTGTTCCTCTTGTCTTTTCCCATTTCTTTCCACAGCTCCTGACACTTCTTGGCCACCCATCATTTTCCATTTGGTTGTGGGCAGTCTTCTTATCTTCAAAGCGTTTTTCTTTGCTTGCAAAGGGAAGCCTACCCCTGAATAAAGTTCTTGGTTCTCTGTGCGTGGGAAACCTTGCCAGGAGCCCAGCTGCTTTCATACCCTTGCCCCCCAACCTCAGCCTACATTTCCGACTTTCCATTAAGGGAACAGATTCCTTGGAAGGAGACTTGCTTCTTTTTGGGCTCTCAGGCCTCCTTTCTGAGAAGGAAGACAGAATGAGAAGGCCCAGGGGATGGCTGGCGTGGAGGTTCCATGAAAAGGGTCCTTCAGGGCTGGCTTGAACAGTGTTTTTGTGTGACAGAAGAATCCCTCAGTCTTTCTGGTTTTGGCCAGGGCTCCCTGCTCCTCATGGGATGCTGATGAATTTGTGCCTGGTTCCTCTCTTATGATTACCTCTGTGTTTACACTGCACTGCCTCAGAGTGGCTGCTGCATCTTGAATGCTCATTCAAGGAGAGGGACTCCAGGGCTGACAGCTGGTGAGGTCATTCCGCCGTCTAGCCAAGGCCCATGTGCCATTACAATGAAGTAATAATGTATTTATAACACACCTCACCACCGATGGCTTCTATTGCTGTGGTTTTTCTCTCTGCATCTGCACAGATGTTTTTTTGAGAACTCAAGAATTGGCCTCCAGAAACAACCTCCTAGCAAACAAACTCTGCTTGTTGACTCTGGCGGGTGCGTGTAACGAGAGTTGTTAGCACACAGGATTTATGTTTCAAATATCATTTTAATTTCTCAGGCAGCATTTTTACCACAAGATGTTAATTCACTGGTGCACTTGAATCCCGTAGTACCCGCCCCCCTTTTCTCTGCCTCTTTCTCTTACTCGAGCGTGTACACACACACACTTTCTCTCAATGAAAATGTGGACTTGGTTTCTGAGGAAATATTCTCAGTACCTGATTCATCAAAACCCAGCACATTAAGTTTCCATAGAATTTACTCTAAAATGTCATACTCTTTTTATTTGATAAATTATGTACCTTTGTGATGCATTAGGCCTCTCAGTACTCTCTAGGAGGACCCTCTTCATCATGTGCAAGGACCATGCAATTAGTCCCAACGGGAGAGGTGAGTCTTCCCCAGAGACACAAGTTGCTTTTAACATTTATCAGAAAATGTGGTAAAGCATTTAAAGACAGGGCACACACTAGGCTGACATCTAGCATAGATCCCTATGAGAACCATTATGTCGTTTTTGTACATCTTAATATTTCCCAATGGCCTGTAGCTGTAGCCCTGTGGTGTCAGATCCTGTCAGATTTGGACAGATTTAAGCAGGGTCGGGCCTGGTCAGCACTTGGATGGGAGACCTCCTGGGAATACCAGGTGTTGTGGGCTTGGAAGAAGGATCTGGCAACCCACTCCCAAAAAACAGTCAGCCATTGAGAACCCTATGAATAGCAGAGAAGCACTGGCAATAGTGTTTCACCTATTGTACGTAGGGTCCACTATGAGTTGGATACCAACTCAAAGGTACCTAACAACAACATTTCCCAATGGAGGTGGTTTGAAATAACACCCCTGATGTGATTCATGATTAGTATGCCAGATATGAAAAATTTTTTTGAAAAGTCAGAGATATTGGTTCTACCAATCTCCTGTGTCCCTTTCTCTTCTTTTTCCTCTCCTGTAATTCCACTGGATCTTATCCTTGCTTCCTAGTTTTCTGGTGGCATCAGCTCTTCCCTTTAGTTCAAAAGTCCCCTCCCAAACCCCAATGCAGAGTGAGTATTCCTAACCTTACACACACCCTTCCTGTTTCTTTGCCACCTCTGAAATAAATGAAATGAACCCTGGGTCTTGAGACAGGAGGCTGAAAGCCCTCCTTCTCTTCCCTACCTCCTGTGCCCTCTGCAGTCCAGAGCAGTTGCCATTGGTTTGCCAATGACAACCCCAGCGCTTCCCCTGGGTCCTCAACCTCTTGACCTCTCTGAAAGTCTAGACTCTGCAGAACACACTCTCTGGGAATCAGAATCACCTCCATCCTTTTGAAACTCACTTGTTGGGCCCCACTCCTAGAGTCTGTGATTCACTGTGTCTGGGGAGGGGTCATGTCTCTCTGCCTTTGTTGAAGCTGTGAGGAGATTTGGACACACAGCTGGGTGGAAAGGCAATTCTGGAAACACTGGCTCCTCTTATCCATTACCAGGGCTGGGGGGTGGGGCTCAATGCACCCCCACCCAGTCTTGCCTCTGCCTCTGACTTCCTTCTTCCAACAAGACACCCTATGACAGCCAGAGGAGCTTTTTAGACACACTCTCAGTTATGCCATTCCCTTGCTTCCAAATGCCAGCTACCTCTATAGGTTCAAGTCCATGTGTTCCATGATTTATCACTTTTCCCCATGTTTTCTTGCCCAGGTACCTTCTGCTGCCTTTCACTCTTAAGGAAGGTTCATCTCTCCTTTCTGTACCCTATGGATCGTTCTTGTAGCATATACATTGGAACCATAGTAATTTTTCCAAGTCTGGCTCCAAAGTCAGCTTTCTTGCTGGTAGGTGAATCCTGTCTTGTCCAGAGCTCTCCCTCTCCCATGTCTCTGCAGTACTGTGCACGGCTCCTGCCCTGCCCCGGCCTTGTGCTTATGGAGTTTCCTGTTCCTCCCCCACCACACACAGGGAGGAACTTCTTAGAAGTAGAGCCTGTGGCCCATTGCCCACCATGCCCCACCCAGAGCCTGTAGGGACAGCAACTCATGCCTGAGTGAGGAGAGAAATGGATAGCTGTTTTCTCAGAGACTTCTATGGTGTTTCAAGTAAGAGATAGGGCAGGGCTTTCAACACAAAAAATTTAGAAATAATAATTTTTTTGTCCTATGGAAGAAACTTGACACCCCCCCACCCAATGCCATACTCAGGGCATGGTAACTGTGGGTTTCTCTGTTGTTCCTTTTTGGACTCACAGTAGCCTGGGGAAAAGACAAAGTCTCATCCAGAACAAGGTACCAACACTGGCCCTATCCTTTCTTACCATGTGACCTGGACCTGGATCTTTGTTTCATAGCCCCTTCATCTGTAAATAAGGGTAATTATCCCACCCACTGCACAGGATTGGAATGAGGAGACTGGATAACCCATTCAAGGATTCATCACAAATGTCATTTTATTCCCTCTCTAGGAACCAGGGTGTATTTTACTCAGTTGAGCAGACATCAAAAGACAGTCCTCAACTCCCAGTGTGGAACTGCCTGCTTTCTCCATGCTTTGTGCAGCTCCTCACCTGTCTCCTGTCATTCCCTCCTTTCTGGAGAGTTCTGCATCTGGTGTAAAGCTGCAAATGCCTGGCATGATCTGGAGTCACACTAGTTACTAGCTCACATCAGAGAAATTCATCTCTGTAGATCTCAGTTTTCTCTTCTGCAATAGGTGATAATAATTATGGTTTTATAGTGGAGGCTTTACAGCATAATGCAATAGAGAATTTAGTATAGTGGCTGGTGCAAAGGGCTCAGTATGTATTAGCTGTTATAATTAGGAAACAGGAGGCAAGGGTGCAGTACCATCCTAACCGACAGTCAGTATTTATGGGTTCAACCAAGAACAGATATTCCTCTCTCACTAGCATTTCTTCTCAGAAAGAAGAAATAACATTGGAGTTTTCCTTTTATCACCTGACAAAGGAGTAACTTAAATGCCTCTATCCTTTTGATAAGTTTTCAATATGCTATGCATTTAATGCAATTAATTATAGGATTTAATATGATTATACTTATATAATTAATTTAATAATTCAACTTGATTTAAATTGTCTTTCTTTTTCTTTTGTTTTCCTTATTTATTTATTTATTTATTTATTTATTTGCCACTGACTGTATACCTCCTCACTCAGACCACTTATTACCTCAGGCTTCCAGCAGAGAAGTTGGCTCTCTGCCTTTCCCCAGGGTTTTGTAAAACAGGAGAGGAGAACCCACAAATGCTATTGGGTCACCTCTCTTTTTAGATAATTCAAACTTTTCAAACTTGAGGCTGCAAAGTTACCCACATTTCTGATTGTATTCTTTCCTGGGTATTTCTCCCTATGGAGAAAAACAGAAGGTGGAGGGAGATCTGGAGGGCATTTGAGTGAAGTTGGAATGGCTGGGCTTGGTGGAATTGCTGTGCAGCCACAATGGTTTTCTTCTCTCCATGTGTTGGTCGTGTTGCTTGGATGAGGATTTTCTCTGTGGGATTTTGGAGCCTGGAAATTTTTTCAACTCAATACAGCCTGGTAGAATTCTGGTGGGAATAGAGAGTTTGCCTAGTATGTGCAGGCCTTGGGTTCAATCCCCAGCATTGGGGAAAAAATAAAAAAGATTCTCACATGGTAGCCCTATACATGTATACCCAGTTTTCTTTCCTACACAAACAGCAAACAAGTCAAGTCAAAGAGATGTAAATAAGACATGTAACTAGGAGTATAGACATGCATGTGTGTCCCATTGGCTCCAACTAAGGTTTTACATAGTTTAGAAATTTGTATTTCAAATGAGAGTAACTTTCTAACATAGATGGTAAAGCAAAAGAATACAAATACCTAGAAAACCTGCTGGTTGGTTTCTCTCTTTCTTGTTTTCTTTTCTTTTTTTTTCTTTTTCTTTCTTTCTTTCTTTCTTTCTTTCTTTTTTTTTTTTTTTTTTTTTTTTTTTGCACTAGGGAAACAAACTTTCTTGACTTCTTAATAGTAGAAGCTGCATATTTCTCCTTGAATCAGGAACCATACTTTAAAAAGAATAAACAAGAATCAATAGATTACTCAGTACTTGTTGAAAATGAATGATATGGAGGAAAGATGGGTTAAGACTCAGGACCATATTACACCGTGTTACATGCTAAACAATTTTTCCTTGTCCCCACTCCTTGTGTTTCTTAAAAGCCAAGCGTTAGTTTGTCCTTTAGGTTGGGATGAATTTGAAGCTGGGATTTTTTTCCTGATCCTTGTTTCTCTGAAGGAGCAATCAAGCCTGGGTTTTATGGCCAGAAAAGTCTATAGCTTGTGTAACATTGCTATCTGTGGGAAGAAAATGTTTTGTCTCCCAGAAGGTATGTGGTGTAATTAAAAATATGTATATGGTGAATGTTTAATTTTTAAAAAAAATATTACAGTAAAAGATACATTGCCATTAATCCTCTTCAAAATACTCTCTCTAGCTCCAAACACACTTATTCCATTGTTCTTGCCACTTTCTGAAGCAGTTCTGGAAGCCTTTTTTCATAAATGTCTTTAGTTGCACTGTTGGGGTTGCTTTGATTGATTCAGGCTATTTTGCATTGATTCAGAACTTTTACTTGTACTTTGATCCTTTGGTTACCCAAGACACACAAAGAATACGTCCAACTATGCAAACACATTTCATGTCTCTGCCTGGAGTCACACCCATGAACATCCCACTCATCAAGGAAGCAATATTGCTAAACTCCAAGTTAAGTGGATCTAACTCCACCCATCCATCAAAAGGCAAAAGCAAGTCACAGGGAGGGGAATAAGGTGAGGGACATGCAAAGGAGTGAATATTTGCTGGGCAATAAAATAAACTACCAGAGTAACACATTGACTTCACATATAGGCCAAAGCTTGCTTTTTTATATTATTTTAGTTATAGTGAGCATGATAATTTATCACCTAAAGTAATTTTCACTACAATCTTTACTTTACTGAAAGAATCATAGGAGATGGAGACAGAAGGCCACATCCTATGCCTGTGATGTGCTGAGAGGGCAATCTTTGGACAAATGAGTTCATCACCCTGAGTCTTCCATTAGAAAACACAGATACACCTAGAGCCTGGCTCCCAGTATTTCCATGAAGATAAAGTGAAATGCTGGGAGAAGTACTTAGAAAACTGTAAAATGGTACTTAAATTATTGGTTTTTGTTCTAATTAACAGAATGTAAAAGTCCTTCAAGATCATGCTTTTTACATAAGACCTGGTTTGGGGTTAGAGAGCTCAGATTTGGATCTTGACTCCATCAGTGTGTTGGTCTTTATGAATCTTAGCTTCTTTTTCTCTAAAATGTGAATCAGTATCAGCTCTGTTCATCTTCAGTACTGCAGGGACATCAAATGAGACACTGGAGGAGAGCCACTCCATGAACTATGAATTGCATGACACATGCAAGGGAGCTCAGAGATCTGAATCAGGGTGAGGAGGTCTTAAAAAAACTATGAGTTTGTAGTGGTTATTCTCTACATGCAAATGTAGGTTTAGAAGGAGAAAAGGTTTTGAGTTAAAAAATAATGAAGAAAACCATGACTATAAATCTGAAGGCAGAGAGAAAAGCTCATGATGGAGAGGACAGATTTTGGCAAGAAGTTGAAGGCAGAGATCCTTCTCTGAGGAAATCTGAGGACAAGGGCTGCCTGTTTTGTGGACATCTTAATGAAGAGAATTCAGGTGATGTTCCAGGTGGTGTTTCTTTGAACTGAAAGGAAGGCCAGGAGGTATGAGTAGTGATTAAGAGTATGAGAAAATGTATCTGGATTTACTGAATATTCTTGAATCTAATCCATGCCCTTTTGACATTTAGAGGTCTACAAAATCAGGTGCAGATTAAAATCACGTGCAGATTGGATTCAGGATCAAGAGGGCTTGTGCAAATCCATTCTACACGTGATTCTGATTTTGTAGCCCTCTAAAATTTTTGAAAACGTGAGGATTAGATTAGAGAATATACAATAAACCCCTCTTCTGCTACTTGAGCAGAGTAGTAAGACCTTTAGACAGTTATTTACCCTGTCTCTGCCTGGGTTTTATGGTCTGTTTAAAGGGGATGATCACCAGTGCCTACCTAACAGTGAATGTTCAGCATCTGAGAGAAGGGGAGCACCTGAACCCCAGTAGCCTTAGGGTCAGATGAAAGAAGAGCAGAAATGGAAGAAATGAAAGAGGGAGCTGTTGTTTGGGGTAAGATGATGGGCTAGCTGGGGCCTCAGGTGACCTCATACAGGGTGACTGAACATCTTTAGAAACTTGCTGTAGGTTTTCAACTTGGATCCCCTGGGCCACCTTTAAATATCACAATGTCTAGACTGCATGACAGACCAATTTGATAAGTATTGCCAAGGCTTAGGGCCAGGTGTCAACATCTTCTCACCCATGGGCAGACAGGGTTGAGGACCACAGTTCTGGTGCAACAGGCGGCTTCCTCCCACCGGCCAAGTTAGCATGAGCATCAGGAGCACCAGGCTTCATAATTGGACACATCTGGCATTAGATCCTGGCTCTGCTGCTTATTAGCTAAGGACCTGGGACCTTGATTTCTTAATCTGTAAAGAGGGACCATATCCCTTACCTCAGGAAGCTGTTTCAAAGATGAAATGAAATAACACATGTGACCCGATTGGCATATTGTAAGTGTTCAAAATATGGCATCTATTGTGATTAAAGGGGCTGGGATTTAGCTCAGTTGGTAGAGTGATGCTCTGCAGTCTCTGAGGTCCTGGGTTTGATTCCTAGCACCACAAAAATGGGAGAAGGACGTGGCAATCCACTCCTGAGGCAATCCCGAAACAATCAGCCATTGATAGCCCTATAAAGGTCGCTATGAGTCAAACACCACTCAATGGCAACTAACAACAACATTGTGACTAAAAGAAGTTTTCTTTGAGAATCACTCATTTAATTTGTCCTTCCTCTGACTCCACTCAACTCTCCACCATGTTACCTTGTCTTATTTCCTTGGAAGCATATTGTTCTTTTATTGTTGTTGTTGTTAGGTGCTGTCAAGTCAGATCAGACTCATAGAGACTCTAATAGGGCTTTCAGTGGCTGATTGTTTTTCCAGATTGCTTTGAGAGTGGATTGCCATGTCCTTCTACTATTTTTGTGGTTCTGGGGATTGAACTCAGGGCCTCAGAGAGTGCAGAGGAGCACTCTGCCAACTTAGTTAAACCCCAGCTCCAGGTACTATGTCAGAAGTTCTACCATCCCAGTTACTTATTTATTGTAATACAAGCACTGTGTGACAGGGATCTTGTCTACCCTATGTGTTCCCTCAGTGTTCTTATCACCTGGTGTAGAGTAGGCCTTCAATATATACTTTATTGAATACATAGATGCACAAATTTTGCCCATCTTTGGAAAGCTTGATCCAAATAGTCTTCCTTGCTACCTAATTGTAAGCTTTTCACTACTGAGTTTTCTTTAAAAGAGATGATAAATTGCAACTGCAGAGAAAACTTCTTGAAACTTATGGTTAGTGGCATAGCACTGTTCTGGAGAGAATGCTGGGAGAGGGTTGGCTCCAATGAGCTCTTCTCCTTTTACTGCCTGGGGGCTGGAGAGTGCACACCTGCTTTGCTTTTTCTCCCTGATTGACTGAAAACCAGGGAGGTTTGGAAAAGCCTTCTCTCCCCACCACATGAACTCCATCCCAGGTCACCGGGAGGAGGGGTGAGAAGCAGGCATTGTTGCCTCTCCCATCCTCCATATCTTCCACTTGTTCCCCCCACCCCATGCCCCCCGGGGAGCCAGCCTAGGAGCCTGCCTATGTCAAACATTCACTTACTTTCCATGAACTCTTGAGCTTTTCACAGCAAACAAGCCTCTCAAAGAGGAAGAAAGGCTTCCAGGCAGTTTGTGGAAACACTTACATGCAAATCTTGCAAGTTTACACTTGTTGGGGAAACTCAGGTGGGTTATTTTTCTACTGGATTTAAGCCCAAGAGAAGGCTAAGGGGTAATCAAGACTATTGGGTAATTCCACTTTGAATGAGCTTTCTCTCATGTCCAGGGGCTAGCAGTCTTGAAAGTAGGGCTTGGTACTTGGCTGAAACTCCAGACTGAATCTATAAAAGTACTTTCTTGAATCAATGACTGTCAACCTGAGGACTTCAAAATTTCCCCGGTGAAGGACAACGCTTTTAACTTTAAAACTGTGGAAACTGAGTCCCATAGAGTCTAAACCACGCATGCAAACTGTCCTCACTGGTTACTGTGGCCCCAAGACTACAAGCTAGTCTCTCATCCAGGTTCATTGAATTGAATACAATTATTCATTCTGTCTTCATTGTTTACAGAGAAAATAGCATGGAGAAACAATGGGGTTTGATTTCTAGACTGAGCCAGACCAAGTAAAGCTTCTGGACCTAAAACCTGAAGATGTGAAGTGGGGAGAATAGGCCAGAGTTTGAGCAAGGCAAACTTCACAGGTGAGTGAGTATCAAACATTGAAGTAAATTTATGACTAGGGCTCATGCAACAGTCCTTTTTTTTCCCCCACTCCCACGAACATTCTAGGTTGTCTGGGAAAGGTTTATCATTGTTATTTTTTGCCTGTTGCCTACAGCCATACTGGGGTATGGTGAGTTTGTATTTGTGAGATATCCAATAGAACCTGTAATATTTCATTTGGGTGAATCTCTAGAACAGAGGGACTTGAGCTTGGATGTGATAAAGATAGTCTGAGCTAACCCAGGCAAGTGTTCACTGCCTGGGTTTTGCTTTCTTTCTCTCACACTTCCCAGTAGTCAGGTCAGTAGTTTCTTCTGGATAGAAAATTGCTGTATTCTTATTTATTCATACATTATTTAGTGTGTGGTAGTTGTTCAGTGCCGTGTCTTTACAAAGTGCTCCAGAATCTGTTTTGTTTACCACGCCACCATAGAGACTATTGAGACCTGCTCAGAGACAGAGGAGATTGCATAGCCACACAGCAATTTGTCATCTTAATCATCACAGAATTCAAGCTGATCAAATCTATGTTTAATAAGGGGTCCAATTGATTCATGTTGTGTTGGAGTCTTTCAGAAAGAGGAATATTATTAGTAAAGTGTTTTTATTCCTGCAGTGAAATTATCCCATGACCTCTCTGATTCTTGGAAAATACAAATAACCAAAATTGATTCAAGAAAAGCAGTGAATCAGAATGGAGCCATAAATAAGGCATAAATCCAAAATTCTGTCAAATAATTGCTTTTGAAAGAGACTTCAGCCCAGATTATTGTTCCAAGTGATTTTTCAAGATTTTAATGAAAATTTTCCACTATATATACTCTGTGCTAATGCAAAAGAAGAAAGCCATTGCAATTGATTTTTTAAAGCTAAGACATTTCTGATACCAAACCTGACATAAAAATGACATAAAAGAAAGCCACAAATCAATCTTATTCAGAATAGTGAGAAGTAATAAATCTAAAAAAACTCTAGTTTTAAATTGAATCTAGTGGTGTATTTAAGAGTGGTTCACTATGAGCAAATAGAAATTACTATGCAAATTTAAAACTGTTTTACTATTTAGGGTAAAATCAACTAATATAATTGTTCAAAGAAAAACACAATACGAAAATCCCTACAGATCCTGAAAAGCATTTGTTAAAATTGAATATTCATTAATGATTCCCAGAATCATAAATTCTTAAGAATCTATGAATGGAGGGAATCTCTCTTGATTTCATACAGAATATTAAACACAAACCAAGAGACAGTGTCACTTCTTGTTGTTGTTGTTAGGTGCCATCGAGTTGTGTCTGACTTGGAGCAACCCTCATAGGGTTTTCAATGGCTGATTGTTTCGAGATTGCCTCAGAAGTAGATTGCCATGTCCTTCTCCCATTTTTGCAGTGCTGGGAATCGAACCCAGGACCTCAGAGACTGCAGAGCAGTGCTCTACAAACTGAGCTAAATCCCAGCTAGTGACAGTAAAATGGGAAAGGAATTTGTATTAAACTCAGGATCAAGAGAAGGCCTACTGTCACCACTGATACTGACTGAATATTGTTCTGGAAATTCTGCCAGATGCAATTGATGATAAAGAGTGAATATATTTGTTGAAAAGGAGTGTGAGAGTTATCTAAAGTTCAAAATATATTAAATAAAGTTGTATTTATAGTTATGATTTTAATAAAAATATTTTGCATTTATAATAGAAAAATACTTAGAAAATGTAACAAAATTATATTCACAATTATAACAACACTAAAACATAAATTACCTAGAAATTAACTTACAGGATAATTTGGGTCTGTTTGGGGGGAAAAAAAACTATAACACTTTACAAAGTGTCATAAAAGGAATATGAATAAATGGGATGGTATACTACATCCATGTATTTGTTGATTTAATATTACAAGTTCCACTTTTTAAATTATAAACTTAATGGAATTTTATAAAGAATCTAGATTGTAATTCACATTTTATTTTGGAGGCAGGCTTTAACACAATGATTCTAAAATTTACCTGGAAAAACAAATGGATTAAAATATTCAAGAAAATTTGAAGTCAAGTTCTGTGGCACACATGTATAATCTCAAATGACTCAGAAGGCTGAAACAGGAGTTTCACAAGTTTGAGGTCAGAAGCAGCCAGTGCTTCTTAGCAATATCCTGTCTCAAAATAAAGACTGAAAAGTGGGGGGTAAGGGTGTGGCTCCGTGGTAGAGCACTTGCCTAGTATGTGTGAGGCCCTAAGTTCAACACCCCAGGTACTGAAAAAAAAAAAAAAAAAAAAAAAAAAAAAAAAAAAAAAAAAAAAAAAAAAAAAAAAAAAAAAAAAAAAAGAAGAAGAAGAAAAAGAAATTAATTTTGGGGAAGAAACCTAGAGTGTTTGTGTTGCATAATTTTATGCCAGTGCATGAATTGACAGGCAGATTTCTGGAAAGAAATAAAGAATTCAAAATTATGCTTGAGAAAGGTAGCATTACAAATAAATGGAGAAAATTTTTTTTCACAAAATATTTCTCAGATTGTAAATTAATTTTAAAAGTATTTAAAATATACAACAGTTTGATTATCATTAATAAGTGATCATTTAATTTGGATCACAGATGTAAATATAAGAAATAAAAATTATAAAACTTTAAAAAGAAAATATAGGTATAAATATTTATGACTTTGGATCTTAGCAATGATTCCTTAGATATAACTCCAAATTCATAAGCAACAAGGAATCGTCAAAATTTTAAATTTTTGTTTCAAAACTGAGAAGTCAATACACTGTATGGAAGTAAATATTTCCAAATAATATATATGATCATGGACTTGTACTAAGAATGCATATTAACTCATTCAATTCAACAATAAAAAGACAATCCAACTTAAAAATGGGCAAAGGATTTGACTAGATCTTTCTCTAAAGAAGGTATACAAATGTCCAATAGACAACATAAATGACACTCAACAAGATTAGTCATTCAGGCAATACAAATAAAAAGCACGGTGAGGTGCCATTTTATACCCAGTAGGATGCGAATAATATAAAAATATAACATTATATGAAGATGAGCAATGACAAGTTTGGGTGAGAATGTGGAGAAATTGGAACACTGATGATAAAAATATAAAGTGGTACTGTCACTTAAGAAAACAACTTGGCAGTTCTTCAAGAAGTTAAACATAGAACTCCCATGTGACCTAACAATTTTAAATTACAAGAGAATTGAAAACATATGTCCACATAAATCTTTTGCAAGATTATTCATAGTGGCATTATTCCTAATAGCCAAAAATATAAACAACCCAGATATCTACCCAATGATGAATGGATAAACAGAGTGTGAAATGTTTTTACAGTGGAATATAATTCAGTTATAAAAACGAATGAAGTACTGATACATGCTACAACATGGATGAATCTTAAAAAAATTTCACTAAGTGAAAGAAGCCATACATGAAGAGAGAAATAGTGTATGATTCCACTTACATGAATTATCTTGCATAGGACTATCTATATAGAAAGAAAACAGTTTAGTGGTTGCCAGGTGGCAGAGAGGGGTAAGGAAATGACTTTTAATGGGTCCAGGGTTTATCTTTGATGATAAAAATGTTCTGAAATGTGATGGTTACAAAGCTCTTTCAATATATTAAAAACTACTTAGTAGCACATTTTAAAGGAATGATTTTTTTGGTATATGAATTTTATTTCATACAGCTGTTATTTAAAAATATCCTATGAGATACATTGCTTTTGGCAAATAAAATCAGCACTAAAAAATAAAAGATTATAAGCCAGGCAACATGGTGCATGCCTATAATCCCAGAGACTCAGGAGGTTGGGCAGGAGAATGGAGAGGTTGAGGTCAGAGGCAGCCTGCGTGACTTAGCAAGAACCTGTCTCAAAAATAAATAAGTAAATAAGTAAGTAAATAAATAAATAAGGAGTGAGAGGTCCAGCTCAGTGGTATAGCACTTGCCTAGCATGCACAGGGACCTGGGTTCAGCACTGTAAATACTGAAGGAAAAAAAAAAAGGAAGATTATGGTCATCATTGACTTCAGTAGTGTAGTTCACTGGTAGAGCACTTGCCTAGCATATGCAAGGCCCTGAGTTCAATCCCCAGTACTACAAATAACAAAAACAAAAATATTAATAGTTATTGTTGGTAATCATTGTTAATGTTTCTGGGAGCTCTGATGAGTGTTTTTCCACATGTATCCATACCATCAAAATGTTTGTATCCCTCACCTAGCATTTATATTTGATATTCTATTTAGCCAAGTGCTTACACCCCCCAACCACATTTTGTACAAGTGTGTTCACTGAAAAATTGATTTTTGCAATGGAAATCAATTAAGCAATTTTGTATATAGCTCTATGCTAGCAATCCATATGATCATTAAAATCATATTATAAAGGAATATTTAATGACTTGGTAAAGTGCTTATAGTACAATGTTAAGCAGAAAAAAAACAATGTACAGAAGTTTCTGAACTTAGCTTCCTATGAGAGAGAGAGAGAGGGAGAGGGAGAGAAACAGAGAGAGAGAGGGAGCACTCACAAGAGGGGGGTAAGAGGGGAGCGGGAGAGAGAGAGAGGGAGAAAATGAAATTAGCTACTCCAAAATTCAAGGAGTCAATGAACATAGCTCCATGTTCTCTGTGAGAAATGAAGAGCCATCTGCAGTAGACTGAATAGTGGGAGAGGACCCAGCAAAGAACAGGGGAGATCAGGACAGGGAGGCCCAAGGAATTCCTAAGAACAAAGACATGATTGAATTTGAGTTGGTGTGGGATTGTGAATCCCCTCTGTGGACTCATATTTTCAGGAAAGTTAAATACACACATCAGAACCTTATGTGATCACAATTGGTAGTAGTGGGGTGGGTTAAAGTGGCCAAGTCCAGGCTGGACAACAGAGAACCTTCAAAAGAAGAGAGGTCCAAATGACATCAAGAATTTAATGGAAGCAGAAAATTGACTTAAGAACAGGTGAACAGGAGAATTCACAGACCTTGGGATTTCACCGAAATCTTAGTTAGAACCTGAGATATGGTGCTTAAGTTAATTTTACAGAGATCTGAAAGGAGGAGGAAGCCTTAAATCCATCTGAATTTTCCTCTTTGGTCTTTATTAGATTAGTGTCTGACTGTAGTAATTATCAGGGCTAGTGCACTGAGCCACACTGAGAGAAAGAGAGGGGATACAAGATTAAATAGAAGAGTTAGCCACAGGCCAGATCCTCTAAAATCTTCTTGACCATGACAAGGGGCTGTGGGACTTTTCTAAATACAGGAGGAGCTATTGGAGTATTTATAGCAGAGGAGAGGCAAGACCTGTGTTATATTTTTTGTTTGTTTGTGCTTTTGTCTTATTTTGCTTTTGGTTTGGTTTTGGCTTTTTGGGCTTTTTGAGACAGAGTTTCTCTATATAGCCCAGGCTCTCCTCAAACTCATGACCTTCCTGCTTCAACCTCCTGAATGCTAGGATTACAGGTGTATACCACCATCCCTGGATCTGTGTTATATTTTAAGAGAACCACTCAGGCTTCTTTGTGGTGTGTTTAGGAGGCCTAGTTAGGAGGTAATGCAGTAACCAGGTAAGAGAGAATGGGAACAGAATTTACAAGGTGGCCTGATTCAGGATATATTTTAGATTCAGAGCCATCCATTGATAGACTAGAAATTGCACTGAAGAGAAAGGGAGATGTTGCTTAGATTCTTTCACTAGAGAAAATGGGTGGATAGAGGCTGAGTTCATTGTGAATGAAAAACTGGAAGAGGAGAAGCCTTGGTTAAGAGAAATGAGGCTCATTCATGTTAAGGTGGCTGGCTACTCTTTAAAATTAGGTGTGTGCTAAAGGCTTTGGAAAGGAGTGGAGGCCAAAAGAACAATTAGCAAAATAAATTAGAGGGATCTCTTCAAAAGAAGAGCATAGAGGGTTAGGGATGTGAGGTCATGCAGAGCTGGGAGACACACTTGACTAATGACAATGCTGGTGTCATCCAAACTGTTTCACTTCATAAAAGATCTAGGCTTGCTGGGGCTAAAGGATCTGCCTGAGGCCAGCTCATCAGGGGCAGATGTGACATTAGACCCAAGTGTCCTAGCTTCTGACTTTAAGAGAAGAGGTTGGCATCTACTGAAGGGTCCATGGTGCTGGGCACTGGATGTCACAGGCTTTCTCAAATCCAATACTCATGAACAAATCTGTTGTTGTTATTAGGTGCCATGGAGTCAAGTCTGACTCATAGCGACCCTCATAGGGTTTTCAATGGCTGACTGTTTTGGGATTGTCTTGGGAGTGGGTTGTCACGTCCTTCTCCCATTTTGTGGTGCTGGGAATCAAACTCAGGACCTCAGAGACTGCAGAGCAGCCCTCTACCAACTGAGCTAAATCCCAACCCCATTAACAAATCTAGAGAGTGTTTATTAACATACTTAAGCATGTTATTATCTTACTTTTTGGATAAGGAAATTGAGTCTTAGAGAGTTAAATAACTTACAAACACTCATATTAAGCGATACCTCTATGTGAATAATCAGATAATCTCAGATCTTAGAGATAATTATGTCCAACTTTCTCATATTCCTAATGAGTACTCCGAGAGGTAAAGTAACTTGCCTACAATTCCTCAGTGGCAGAGCTAAGATCTGAATTTAGTCTCACGAGTCTTTAATCAGTGCTTAAAATAAAATAATTGAATGCCTAAATATAATTTTTCCAAGTAATTGTTTAAAATGTCATGTTGAAGAGAATCAAACATATTATTAAAACCAATATAGGTTGCATTTTCCAATTACCCTCAGTTTATTGTATTTTATACCATCACAAGAGTAGAGAAGGGGCTTGGAAGAGACTTTAATAGTTTGTATACTATCATAGTGCCTACTACCTAATATATTGTTCTAGTGTATGTGTAGAAAATTGATTTTGTGATAATTCTTTCCTGTATCTAATCAGATCCATAAATTAAAATTACAAGTCTATTATTCTAGGTCATTCTCTTTCCTCTGCAAAAAGGTGCATTACTCTGCAGCTCTCACTTGCCTACACATTCACCTACTCTAGCATCAACAGCTTGGCTACATAACAGCAACTTCCCTTCCACACTCCTGATTGCCATTATTGCCTTTGTTGTTTCCCAAGACAATGTGCCATAACTACTTCCTTTTGTTCAGTGGAAAGAAATGCAGCTTCTGATCTCTGTTCTACGAAAGATAATATTTGAGATTATCAAAAATCCTGATTTAATTCTTAATACTGGGCCACTTTCCCAGGTTGGGTAACATATTAAATATGCCAAAAAATCACATTCTTCCAATGACTTCTAAATTTCTTTGAGAGTTACCTAGGATAAAGATGAAATTTTTCAGACCATGTACATCAAAGATGCTACATTCATACTTAGAATATGTGTTTAGTTCCTTAAAAATAATTCGGAGTGATTTAAATACAAATCCTGCTACTGTCATTTCCTGTTTGAACCAAGCAGATTAATTCTCCTTTTCAGATATGCCACTCAGTTTGAGCTCTGCCATAGTCAGAAAAAATGGAAAAAAGATATTTTAAAATATGTGCTAACTGCATCTTCAGCCACTCAAAATGCTGCTTCCAAACACTGTTACTTCAACTTTGAGCCATTATCAGCACCAGTGATTAATTAATGGATTATTTACCAAAGTTCATTTCCTTTCTTCTCTCCTTCTGAAAAAGACGCAGGGGACAAGTGAGGAAAAGCCAGACATGTGTATTCCATTTGAAATCCATGATTAAAAAGCTTAAAAATTCAAACCAACATTAAAAAAAACTGTTTTCTTTTAATACTCTGGAAGGTTTCAGTGAACTCCATTATTTTCACTCACTATTTGCTTGAATAATTTAGGCAAGAAAGCTAAATTATACATAAAGTGTACAGTTAGAAGAAAAAGTTCATGCACAGCCCTAGGCTATAGCCTTCCCCTAATGATGTCTGAAGTCAGTGAAAAGAACTCGTTAGACTGAGAGTAATTTCTCAGGGTTTAATTTTTTTTCTTAAAGCAATAATGTTCTTATAAAAACCTGACAAATAATGCACTAAAAAAAAAGCCACAAAAGAGAGTCTCCATTTGAGGCCTTAGCCCCTGTAAACTTTCATTTAATTTTATATAAAAGTTGGCTTTCCTCGTACCACAAGGGATGCTTGTTGGCAGCCTCAAGTGATCTGATTCAACAAGGAAAATACACGTCTTGATTGTTGAGTTGCTATTTAGCCTCATCAGTATTCTGAAGTAATGGAGTTAAAAGGAGATGCTTCAGGCTTAGAGACAAACTTGAATCTACTGTGGAAAGAGAATCAGCACCCACTCAGCGTACTATCATCTGACAAGTGGTTGCCACTTGCTAGGGTATTGTACGTAATGAGTTACCAATATCATTAAACATTTACAGATTAACTAAAAATGCTCACATTCTTTTTCAGCATAACAACAGAGACTGACTAGAATATCGAGATAGTACCATGGTTGCCTTTCATGTCTTAGCTGCCTTTGTTCTCTTAAAGTTACACAATTGTCAAACTTGAAGAATCCAGTTAAACCCCTTCATTTTACAGATGAGGAACCCAAGACCCAGAAAGGTGAAATGATGAGCTCAAGACTGTGCTGCTAATGCATTTGTTCATTCATCCCCAAATGTTTATACACTTACAGAGAGAAAAAGGAATTCCAAGTAGAAAGATCAGCCACATGTCAAGGTAAAAAGATAGGGACTGGCATGCTGCCTTGGGAAACAGGAACTGCCAAAATTGTCTGGTCACTTCCTATGCCTTCCAACTATACTAGGTTTTTTGAATTTTTGAAAATACTTGTCTATTGCATGACTATTTTCCGGATCTTATGCCTAGGCTAACCTTTATTGTAAGGTACTACTATTATAAAGAAGAGGAACTGACATTCAAATATGGTTGGCCAAGCATGAACATGTTAATTGCATAAAAACTTTTCCTTTTTTTTTAATTGATAATTTTTAAGGTACAACTTAATGGGTCTCATTATGACATTTCCATATATGCCTTTCATTGTGCATTTCTCACATAACTTTCCCTAAACCCTCTCATGACCCTCCTCCCCAATCCCTACCCTCCCCAACAATGGTCTCTTCTCTACTTGAATGTATTTTTGTGAGAATATTTATCTATATATGTACATCCTGATTTTCATATAAATCCAAACTTTTTTCTATATTAATCTACCTTTTTACATTCTCAGCAGTATTACTTGAGTGATATAGTCTGTTTATATTATTGTCAGCATTTGGTATTATTACTATTTTTTATTTTAGTTATTCTAGTAGGTTTTATTTTTTTCTATCTTCCCCTATCTTTCCAACATACTCATGATGTTGTGCTGTTTACATTGAGCTTGACCTCTCCTGCTTTTTCCCTCCTCATTGACCCTCCTCCCTCTCTCATCTTCTCCAATCTTTGCTTCCTTCTGCTACATCCCTCCCTCCTTATTTTCACTCCTTAAATTGTCCTTTCTATTCTCAGTTTAATTGTGTATTTTTTATGTTTCAATTTATGAATAGGATTTTTTCCTTCATTTGAGTTTGATTCAGCACCCACTTATGAGTGAGAACATAATGACATTTCTTTTGGGGGGCTTATGTTCCTTCACTTAAGATGATTGATGTTCTCTAATTCCATCCATTTTGCTGTAAATGACATTATTTCATTTTTTAACAGCTGAGTAGTATTCCACTGTGTATATGTACCATAATTTTTTATCCATTCTTCTGTTGATAGGCACTTTGGTTGATTCCATATCCTTGCTATGGTGAAAAGTGCTGCATTGAATATGGAGATGCAGGTGTCTCTGTGATATGATGACTTGTCTTCCTTTGGGTATTTTCCCAATAGTGGTATAACTGGATCTTATGACAGTTCTAGTTTTAGTTTTCTGAGGTATCTCCATATTGATTTCCAAAGTGGTTGAACCAATTTATAGCCCCACCAACGGTGTTAGAGGGTTCCCTTTTGTCCACACCCTCGCCAACATTTGTTGTTATTTGTTTTATCGATCTTGGCCATTCCTACTGGAGTAAGGTGGAATCTCAGAGTTGTTTTGGTTTGCATTTCCCTAATGGCTAGGGATATTGAGCATTTTTTCATGGTTTCATGGCCTTATGAACTTCTTCATTTGAGAACTCTCTATTCAGTTCCTTTGACCACTTATGTATTAGATTATTTGTTGTCTTGGGAGTTGTTTTCTTGAGTTCTTTGTAAATTCTGGAAATTAACCCTCTGTCAGATATAGGATGGGAAGATTTTCTCCCATCCAGTGGGCTCTTCCTTAACCCTATTGATTGTTTCCTTTGCTGTACAGAAGATTTTTAATTTCATGTAATCCCATTTGTTTATTCTTGTTGCAATTTACTGAGCAATTGGAGTTTTATTAAGGAAATGCTTTCCTATGTCTATATGTTGGAGTATATTTCCTATCTTTTCTTCTAGTAATTTTAAGGTTTCTGGTTTTATGGTGAGGTCTTTTATCCATTTTGAGTTACCTCTCATGCATATTGAGAGGTGCAGGTCTGTTTTCATTTTTCTGCAGGTGGAAATCCAAGTTTCCCAGTATCATTTGTTGAAGAGGCTATCCTTTCTCCAATTTGCCTGCTTTGCTCCTTTGTCAAAGACCAGGTGGCTATAGATGCGTTGGTGTATCTTTGGGTCCTCAATCATGTTCCATTGGTCTTGAGGCCTATTTTTGGGACATTACCAAGCTTGTTTTTGCTACTACAGTCCTGTAGTATAGTTTAAAGTCAGGGATTGTGATCCTGCCTGCTCTAGTTTTGCAGCTTAAGAGTGTTTTGGCTGTATGTGGTCTTTTGTGTTTCCATATGAATTTTTGAATTATCTTTTTTCTATTTCTGTAAAGTCTGCCATTGGAATTTTAATGAGGATTGCATTAAATCTATAGATTGGTTTTGATAGGATAGCCATTTTTACAATATTGATTCTCCCAATCCATGAGCAGGGAAAGTCCTTCCACCTTCTAGTATCCTCTGTGATTTCTTTCTTTAACATTTTGAAGTTTTTCTTGTAGAGATCTGCAGGATTTTTGGTTAGATGCACAAAAATTTTTCTAAGCAAACATTTCTCCCATGTTATAAAATCTGGCATTGAGTTAGATGCCATAAAGAATTAAAATAAAAGGGACAAAGTCTAAGCTGCTGTGAAAGGGGAAATCAGTGAGGAAGAAGAAGCAGGAAAGGAGTAATGGAAGGGAAAACTAGAATTTCTTTTCATGTGGCTATTTAATTTTGCTGTTCTTTAGCTTTACAAAATGGGCTTAGGTCATGTTCTTTGTCTTGACAAGTCTTAGAAATCAATTAGAAAACATATTTTATAAGCTAATCCCATGACTAGACAAGGTATTAAATAATTCAGTGGTAAAATCTTCAGCTTTCTACACCTCTGCAGCTCTTCTACTCTGTATATCTGTTCCTATTCTCAAACAGAGAAAACACAATACATAATGCAGCAGAGGTGCTGAGCACCCCAAACAATGTGAAGGAAAAGAAGCAGAGGGCATTTCACACCACAGATTAAACAGGCTGCCATTCCTTCCTCAGGATGAGTGTACCGGGTAGGAGGAAGAACCACAGTGACTCATAGGAAGAAAGAAGTCTTGTCTACTGCTTGTTGTGATTCCCATTTATCTGTGGGTATATTTTGGAAACTGATTCCTGAGGAAATTTTCCTAGCCATTCCCCAGAACAACTATTAGAGTGGGGCATGAAGGTATGGATCATCTTAAAAGAATAGGGTTTTAAAAAATTTCTTTGCTTTTGTGGTATAAACTCATTCATGTCATTTCTCCATCCAAATCCCATTTGCTGCTCTTGCCTGGTGGTGAATATTGCTGATGAGGATGAGAAGTGTACCAGAGGGGTAAGGGGACGTTCTAAAGGGAACAGCATGTGAGGGAAAGGACGTGACATAGCTGTGAAAATCCACAGGTAGCATCTCTTTATAAAGATTGTCTCCTGGATTTAGCTACAAGTGGTTCCAGTGGAATCTTTTGGGAAAAGGATTCTGAAGACTTATGGAAAAGAAGGATGTCTCAAGGCCAGTTGGTCAGAAGAAAAGGATAAAGGGGATAACAGTTGTCATTAAGAGGACTTCTCCACAAAGCAATACTTGTACTCCATGTTTGCAGATTGTCATCACATGAATAGATTCCAGAGGCAGAAAGCTGAAGCAAGTCTCCATTCTTGTGGATCCTGCAATTGGACAATTTATATTTTTCATAGAGCTTGTTGTTGTTGTTAGGTGGCATCGAGTCGAGTTCAACTCATAGTGACCCTATGTACAGCAGATTGAAAAACTTCCCGATTCTGTGGCAGGCACATGACCTTATTTATGTTTAAGCCCATTGTTGCTGACACTATGTCAATCCATCTGGTGGAGGGTTTTCCTTTTTGTGCTGACCTGCCACTCTCCCAAACGTGATGTCTTTCTCCAGGGATTAGTCTTTCCTGGCTACATGTCTGAAATATGTAAGATGCAGTCTAGCTATCCTTGCTTTCAAGGAGCACTCTAGTTGCACTTCTTCTAGGACAGATCTGTTGGTTTTTTTGGCAGTCCATGGTATATTCAATAGTCATCTCCAGCACCATAATTCAAAAGTATCAATTCTTTTCCTGTTTCCCTTGTTCAATGTCCAGCTTTCATAACCATATGATGCAATTGAAAACACCATGATATGAGTCAGGCACACCTTGTCATCTTTAATATCTTCAATATGACACCTTTACTTTTCAATACTCTAAAGATATCTTTTGCCACAGCTTTTCCCAAAGCAATGCGTCTTTTGATTTCTTGACTGTTGCTTCCATGGGTGTTGGTTATAGAACCAAGTATAGCAAAATCATGGACACCATCAATCTTCTCACCATTTATTGTGAAGTTGAATACTGACCCATTTGTAAGGATTTTTGTTTTGTTGATGTTCAGTCGCAGTCCATACTGAAGGCTATGGTCTTTGATCTTCATCAGTAAATGTTTTAAATCCTGTTCATTTTCAACAATCAGAGTTGTGTCATCTGCATATTGCAGGCTGTAAATGAGTTTTCCTTCAATCCTGATGCCATGTTCTTCCTCATAAAGTCTAGCTTCTTGGATTATTTGCTCAGCATATAAACTGAAGAGACATGGTAAAAGTATACAGCCCTGATGTACACCTTTCTCAACTTTAAACCACTCAGTGTTTCCTTGTTCTATTCGAACATCTGCCTCCTGGTTCATGTACAAATTCCTCATGAATAAAATTAGGTGCTCTGGTATTCCCATTTTTTGAAGTATTATCCATAATTTGTTAAGATCCACATAGTCAAATGCCTTTTCATAGTCAATAAAACATAGATAGACATCTTTTTGATATTCTCTGCCTTCAGCTAATATCCACCTGACATCAGCAATGATGTCCCTGGTTCCCTGCCCTCTTTTGAAACCAGCTTGATTTTCCAGCAATTCCCTGTGGATATACTGCTGCAGTCACTTTTGAATGATCTTTAGTAAAATTTTGCTTGCGTCTGATATTGATGATATTGTCCAATAGCTTCCACATTCAATTGGGTCCCCTTTTTTTGGGAATAGGCACAAATATGAATTTCTTCCAGTCATTTGGCCTGGCAGCTTTTTTCCAAATCTGTTGGCATAAACATGTTAACACCTCCAGTGCTGCATCTATTTGTTGAAACATCTCTATTGGTATCCCATCAATTCCTGGAGCCTTGTGTTTCACCAGTTCTTTCAAGGCAGCTTTCATTTTGTCCTTTAATACCACTGGTTCCTCTTCATATGCAACCTCTTGAAATGGTTGGTCATCTACCAATTCTTTTTTGTATAATGTCTCCGTGTATTTCTTCCATCTATTTTGATGTTTCCTGCATCATTTAACATTTTCCCTGTAGAATCTTTCACTACTGCCACTTGAGGCTTGATTTTTTTTTTCTTCCCTTCTTAAGCTTGAGAAACGCAGAACATGTTCTTCCCTTTTGGTTTTCTGCCTCTAGCTCTTTGCACATGTCATTATAATATTTGTTTTTGTCTTCTCTAGCTGCCTTTTTTTCTTTTTTCTTTTTTTGAGCTGCCTTTTGAAATCATCTGTTTAGTTCCTTAATTTCATCATGTTTTCTTTTTACTTTAGCTGCTGGATGTTCAAGGGCAAGTTCCAGGGTCTCTTTTGACATGTAATTTGGTCTTTTCTTTTTCTCCCATCCTTTTAATAACCTTTTTCTTTGTTCATGAATGGCATCTTTTATGTCATGCCACAACTCATCTGGTCTCCTATCATTTGTGTCTAATGCATTAAACCTGTTCTTGAGCTGGGCTTTAGTGGAGCTCAAATTGGAAGTCATTTCTGCCAGATTGGTGGTTCCCCCTTGAACCATCTATAACTCTCAGAGAAGAATAAGATATCATCTGGTTAGTTCTGCTAGGGGAGTGCCATCTGTAAGTGTCCACTGTAAGTACTTGGCAATTGGATATCTTTCTGGAAAGACCAGGTATAGCTGAACTTTTCTTTGTGTTTCAGCTGGAAGCGGCTTTGTCTTGGCTCTCTTTCAACTTTAAGGAGACAGAGAAAGATGCTGTCAGTCTTCTTCATTGTTGTTCTTGCCTTAGCTTCCAAATTGGTTTTGGTTTTGGGTGATCATATTCTCCCTTTGTCTGGAAAAGTATGATGTGTCCCTCATGCCACTGAGGTTGTTACGTGGGAAGCTCCAGTGGCCTCGGCAAGGAACCGTCTTTGGAGACCCATCACAATGGGAATATTACTTCCTCTGCTGCCTCTCCTGGGCTTTGCCATGGGTTGTGGGTCTCAGGTAGATCTTGCACCTCTCCTCTCCTTTGTAGATCAGTCATGATTGCATACTACCATACCCAGATGGGACATCTTGAGGATACAGCAGGTGTGGTTTTTAGGTGGCCCAGCTGCTCAGGACTGAATGTGCATTTATGTCTTCTAAACTGGGAATCTGGCCATTCCTGGGATCCATTGTTTGTGGCAGCTTCATAGTGTTGGCATACCAGCTGAATATTTCTTTGTCTTCAGAACTGAAAATCCTCAGACTCTTTCATAAGGTCAGGTTATACACAAGTGTCTATCTATTCAACTCCACTTAGAAGTGCTCCAGAATTTTTCTGAGATTCTTAATGTGGTTAGATCAGTCCATTGAAAGAGCATAGAGAAGAAGACTATTTTCTGAGGCTAACTGGTAGCCATGCAGTATGTGACCTCCCCACAAACACATTTCTAAGAAGACCTATACCCAGGTGTCAAGTAGGAGCACAGTTTTCTTGTGACCAAATCCTGACTCTGCCTGACTCTCTCTCTCTCTCTCTCTCTCCCTCTCTTTCTCATTTTTTTTTTGCCTTGCACATACTTTGCAAGTGCTTTACCACTGAGCTGCACCACAGCCTTCTTTATTTTGTTTTTATTACGTTTTATCTTGAGACAGGGTCTCAATAAGTTACACAGGCTGCCTCTGGCCTTGAACTTGCGATCCTCCTGCCTCTGCATTGTGAGTCACTGGGATTACAAGAGTGTGCTCTTGTTCCTGGCTTTGACTTGTAGTAGTTCTGAGACCTTCAGCAGTTCATTTGCTTCTCTCTGATTTATTTTCCCCAATAGTAAAATGATGATGGTAATAATAGGGTTGTTTTGAAGATAAGCATGGCTATTAATACATACAAAGTGTTTACAAAGAATCTCTAGTATATAAAAGTTATATAAATATTAGTTATTGTTATTATTAGTGTTCATGGATAATAAACTTTTCTATGAGTTAGGTCTCAGTCATAGCTGATCAGACATGGGGAGGGTAGCAGACCCAGATGAAGCATCCATGAAGCAACCAATGTTCCATAGCTTACATGACCTAGACTTGAAAAGATAAATTGGACCATCAGGTGGGGCCACCAGGAATTATGAAATGGGAAACCAAAGACCTGGGCCAATTCACTAAGCCTCTGAGTAAAAAGACAATTATGAAGATTCAGGGGCAGAGCAGGTAACATGCCCCAAGTAAAAAATGAATTTATGAGGTTTTGAGGAAACTCATTAGTTGAGAATGGAGAGTAGGGTATATGCACGAGTGTGTACACATATACACACACACAGACTCTCAGTTCCTGAAAATTTTCATGCATAAGCAACTCTCACTAAATCCCCTTTTCTTAGAGGTAACTGGAGTGAGTCTTAGGTCCTTAGAGTAAGAAAGAACTACCAAATGTTAACAGTTCTGCAGGCAGATGTCAAATGTTGGAGGGGGAAGGGTAGAGGGTGACTCTGGGATGCAGGCAGAGACCAAGTATGAAAGACCTGGGCTTAAACTTCTCTGCTGTTCTGTGAGTTGCAGCTCAATCCCTCTTCTGGTCCTTGTAGTGTTTTTCTCTATCTTCTCTTTTTTCTCCAAATCCCTGGCACCAGAACCTTTCCTCTCATTCTCAGCAAATGTTCTTGCTTCCTGTTACACTGAGAAAAACAATCCCTCAAACACAAATTCCCTCATCTTACTTAATCCTCATTTACAAATTTACCTTTACTGGCTTCCATCCTCACTCATTTGCAGCTGTCTCCATGGAAACATTGTCCCCTATTCTGCCCAGAGCTATTCCCTCCACCTGTGCTTGGGATCTTGTATTCTTCTGCCCCTTGGCAGGCATATTGTCCATCAGACCTCCTTTTTCCTGGATCACTAACTTCTCTTTTCTAACTCAGTTCATCAACACACCAAGCCTACTCTGTACTAAACAAACAAGCAAACAAATAATCTTTATTGAACCCCATATTCTCTTCGATTTTCCTTTAATAACTGAATTACACTTTCTTTGTTTTTTTTATTCATAAATATTGGTGGACAGAGTAATAAAACTTTTGGTATATCCATTATGCCACATACTTACTTTCTTCATTTACTTTCCCTCCCCTTCCTACTTTAACCTACTGTCTTATTTATTTTGTTCTCACTCCTTTAGTTTCAGTCAGCCATTAAAAACCCTACGAGGGTCGCTATGAGTTGGATACCGACTGGACGGCACCTAACAACAACAACAACCTTTAGTTTCAATCTCAAATAACCTCCACGCTGCCACATTCAATAGATGGTTTTATGTCCTTAATTTGCATTAAATTTCTTCTGCATTTTATATTACCATTCACTCTTCTCACCTTGAATCTTCTTCCCCTCTTGATGCCTAAAGTCTCACTGGTACACTCTCTCCCGGGCCTCTTCCTCCTCTCTGTCCAGTCATCCCTGGACTCCAATTACTCCATTGGTAGTAGGAGGAGAGGAACCAGAAAACCAGAGCATACAGGACATATTTGATATTAAAGCATGAGGGCAAAGGAGTCCAGAGTGATGATGAAACAAGTAGGGACTGATATATGTTTCAAAGAGATACAAATGTGTCAAGGGGGAGGTCTGAGCTTGGGAGGAAATGGACAAGGTTTTGGACTGGAAGCTCTCCCAGAGAGGGGAAAGTCAAAAAGTGGGAATCAGGAAAAGAAAAGAGTGGGAACAAATAGGAAGGACAGGTGTTTGTTGTCAGAAATAGAACAGTTAATTATTGCCCAAACCAAGCCAAATGCAGGTCCTTTAATTGAGTCATAGATTTGCTTTTCCTGGAATGTCTCTGGCTTCTCTAAAGAGACCAGGTGCCATAACTAGAGGGCCAAACTTCTTGTAGCCTGGCACAAACATTTGCCAGACTCATTTATTCTCTTTTGTCACCAGAGTTCCAACTGAGGCTGGAAAAAAATTGAAGAAGCGTAATCACACCGTTCTTCAGAGTGCATTGGAAAGTATTAATAACTAGCTGTGATATTAACAGTTTTACATCTTGTACTGGCATCATTTTATCCCATTAGTTTAATATTGCCATTATGTAGCTTGGTATTAATGTGATACAAAAGTAAAATTACATGTGCACTTTTCATATTGTTATATTGATATCTAGTATGCATATGACACTATTACTATTCAAATTCCATAAAATATATAGTTCCTAATATAAGGACATTTTAATATTATCTTAGAATAAGAATGCAGTTCCCTACATTTCCAGAGCTGTGCAGCAGAAGAAAAAGGACAAAAGGGACTAATATATGTGAGGTTTGGAGAAAGCACAAAGGCTGGGTCTCATGCATGATACCCCAAAGCTGACCTTGCCTTTGCTGGTGATAATGACAGCATTCATGAGCCCATTGCATTAGAACAAGAGTCAGCAACCTGTTTTTAAAGAGTCAGTTTGTAAATATTTTTGGCTTTGAGGACCATTTGGTCTCTATGGCAACTTCTTGAATCTATCACAGCAACACAAAAGCAAACATGGGCAATATGTAAATGAACTAGTAATACTGTGTTCTGACCAAACTTTTGATTGACAGAAACTGAAATTTGAATTTCATGTAATTTTAACTGAATAAAATAATATTCATTTGATTTTCTTTTCAATCATTTAAAAATGCAAATACTACTGTTAGCTATACAAAAACAGGCAAAAGATCCAATTTAATCTGGTCTTAGTTTGCTGGCAAAGTTAGAAGATTAAGAATCTATGTTGTTGTTACTAGGTGCTATCCAGTCATGTCTGATACATAGGACCCTCATAGGGTTTTCAATGGCTGAATGTTTTTAGGATTGTTTTGGGAGTGGACTGACACAAGCACTAATTCAGATTTTTCTAGGAAATGCCAATGGGTCAAGCTTCCTTTACAACTTATATAGGCTAATATATACACTCCCAAACTGACTTTGATAAAGAGGAAACATTTCTTTTTTCTTTTTTTTTTCCCATATTTTCCATTTCCTCACCTCTTGCCCACAGAGAACTGGCTCTTGTCCGTCTTCATAGTGGCATGTGCTCTGATCCCTAGCCATCAAAGGAAGCATGCTACAATCTTGTTTGTGAAAAACCCTATGAGGGTCACTATGAGTCAGACCAGACTCAATGACACCTAACAACAACAACAACAAAAAGGACCTAGTTCTTTAGCTTAGACCAAATATTTGGACGCCCTTCCTTTTATATTTACTAGCAAAATATTTCCCAAGCAGAAAGCCAAATTTACACTAAAAAATGCAGTAGATCCCTATACCAAAGTATCACACGGCAATCAGTGTTTGCTTAGTAGAAGGGACGTTATCTTGAGCCACCTTTCCCAAACTGGCAATTTTTGACTTGGACCTTTTTTGGGTGATTGTGACCTCCTCAAATTATCAAGTCCATTTGTTTCCCCATCTCTTTTCTTAGAATGAAATGCAGTTAATTAGAGTTTGACATCTATTGCAAAAGCAAAGAGCCCTTCTGAGATTTGAGAATACTTCTCAAATTTTTCTCTGTCTTTTCACATAGGATCCTTTTAGTGAAACTTTTTGAATAATATTGAATAGTTTTGTTAATGGTTGCTTGGACTGCAAGACATGCAAAATCAGGGAGGAGGTTACCAACTGACCTTTACCACTGTTGTTAGGTGACGTGGAGTTGGGTCCAACTCATAGTGACCCTATGTAGAACAGGACAAAGAAAGCACTACTCAAACCTGTGCCATGCACATGATCTTTTTATGTTTAAGCCCATGTTGCAGTCACTGTTTTTCTTCTCACTTTGAGTCACTTGGTCCACTGGTTTATTCAAATTTAACATCTAAGTAACTCAGAATTTGTCAATTTCAGACTTTTCCCCTGACATTACCAATGTTACTAGGATCTGCAAATAGCACAGAGGTATTCTAATTAAAAGAAGAAGATTAAAATTCAGAAGTGGGACTAGAGTTGTTGTTGTTACATGCCATTGAGTCAGTATCCGACTCATAGCGACCCTACATACAACAGGTGAAACACTATTGTCAGTGCTTCTCTGCTGTTCATAGGGTTTTCAATGGCAGATTGATTATTGGGAGTGGGTTGCAGGGTTATTCTCCCAAGCCTACAGCACTTGGTGTTCCAGGTGGTCTCCCATCCAAGTACTAACCAGGCTCAACCCTGCTTAGCTTCCAAGATCCCTGGATGCCACAGAACTATGGCCGCAGGCGGGACTAGAGTTAGGACTCACCTGTGAGCCATATCCATTTCTCCATATATGCCCTCTTTAGGAACAAGATGGTTCTATCTTAAATCCTTTACTGGGTAAACTTGCAAATGGCCCACGAAATGGGTTTGTTGGTACTCTCTTATCATTTAAAAATGTGTGTAACATAAATATTATTCAAGTTGAAGGCTTATTTTCTATACCAAGGATGGCCAGCACTTAACCAAACTCTCCCCACATAATCCCAGGGCAGTCATTGCTCATCAAGTATAGTTTTCTATTTGAACCTGGTTGTGCCCATTACATTCTGTTCAACATAGAAGTCTGCAATTGATCCTGAACTATATTTTTCCTTCCTTTTGTCATTCCCTATAATTACTAGCTTCAAAAATACATAATGCTTATTTGTGTAATGATATACTAAGCATAAAGAGGGAGTCCCTTAATCTTTACATCATGGCGTGAAACTTCTACTAGTGGAAGACTCTCATAGATGCATCTTCTGTACACTCTCTTTGGAGGAAAATAATGGCTTCATAGTTTACGGTAAAATGACCTAGAGTCATTTCTAGGACTCAATCCCATTATAAGTAAATATATGTGTGTGTATGTATATATGTGTGTGTGTGTGCATATATATATGTGTGTGTGTGTGTGTGCATATATATATATATGTGTGTGTATATATGTATATATGTATGTATGTATATGTATATATATATGTATGTGTGTGTATATATACGCCATTAGTTACAGTAGCAAAAAGCAGGAAGTAACCTAACTTTACAAGAATAGGGGGGAAAAAGTCAATATAGCAATTCCATATAAGGTGATACTAGACAGCCATTGCCTGCAGCCATAGCCCCCTGGCATCCAATCTCATCAGATCTCCAAAGCTGAGCAAGGTGGGGCCTGGTTAGTCCTTGGATGGGAGACTGCCTGGGAACACTATGTACTGTAGGCTTGGGAGAAGGATTTATCAGCCCACTCCCTGCCAAAAACTCAGCCACTGAAAACTCTATGAATGGCAGAGAAGCACCAACATAGTGCCAGGCATGGCGCAGTGTTGGGTACTGTTTCATCTGTTGTGCATAGTGTTGTTATGAGTTGGACTCAAACTCGATGGCACTTAACAAACAAAAACAGACAGCCATTAAAATGAGGAAAAACAGTATATAGTGACCTAAACAGAAGTATATATTTGTGCAATTCTTTTAACAATATATGTGTATGTATATATGTTTGTATAAATAATTGTTTTGTTGTTGTTAGGTACTGTGGAGTCAGGTCCAACTCATAGCAACTCTATGGACAACAAAATGAAACACTCCTCAATTCTGTGCCAGGCACTCAATCCTTTTTGTGTTTAAGCCCATTGTTGCAGACACTGGGTCAGTCCATCTACTTGAGGGTCTTCCTTTTTTTCATTGACCTATCACTCTCTTAAACATGATATCCTTTGGCAGGGATTGATCTCTCCTGACAACATGTCTAAAGCACATAAGGCACACTCTAGCCATCCTTGCTTCCAAGAAGCACTCTGGTTTCATTTCTTCTAGGAGAAATGTTTTGATTCTTTTGGAAGTCCATAGTATATTTAATATTTGTCCCTAGCACCATAATTCAAAAGCGTTAATTCTTCTCCTATCTCCCTTATTCAATGTCCAGCTTTCACAACTGTATAAAGTGACTGAAAATACCATGGCATGAGTTCAGGTGCACTTTTGTCTTCAGTGTGATATCTTTACTTTTAAACACTTTAAAGAGGTCTTTTGCAATAGCTTTTCCCAGCGCAACTATGCCTTTTGATTTCTTGACTGCTATTTCCACGGGGGTTGATTGTAGAATGCAGCAAAGCAAAACCTTGGACAACCTTAGGCTTTCTCCATTTATCATGAAGTTGCTTACTGACTCAGTTGTAAAGGATTTTTGTTTTGTTGATGTTCATGTGCAATCCATACTGAAGACTTTGATCTTCATCAATAAATATTTCAAGTCTTCTTCACTTTCAGCAGGGAGTGGATTTAGCTCAGTGGGTAGAGCGCTGCGCTGCAGTCTCTGAGGCCCCGAGTTCAATTCCCAGCACTGCAAAAATGGGAGAAGGACCTGGCAATCCACTCCCAAGGCAATCCCGAAGCAGTCAGCCATTGAAAACCCTATGAGGGTTGCTATGAGTCGGATACCGACTCAACGGCACCTAACAACAACAATAACAACTCACTTTCAGCAAGCAGAGTTATGTCATCTGCATAATATAGGTTCTTAATGAGTTGTCTTCCAATCATGATGCCACATTCTTCCTCATAAAGTCCAGCTTCTTGGATTATTTGCTCAACATAGAGATTGAAGAGGTATGGTGAAAGGATACAGCCCTGACACACACCTTTCTTGACTTTAATCCAGGCAATGTTTCCTTGTTCTGTTCAAATGACTGTCTCCTGGTTGTTATACAGATTCCTCATGATTACAATTAAGTGCTCTGATATTCCCATTCTTTGCAATGTTATCCATAATTGTTATGATCCACACAGTCAAATGCCTTTGTATAGCCAATAAAAATAGGTAGACATCTTTATGGTATTCTCTGCTTTTGGCTAATATCTATCTGTTATCAGCAATGATGTCGGTGGTTTTATGCCCTCTTCTGAATCCAGCTTGGTTTTCTGGCAGTTCACTGTCTATATACTGCTGCAGTCACTTTTGAATGATCTTTAGCAAAATTTTGCTTGCATGTGATATTAATGATATAATTCAATAGTTTCCACATTCATTTAGATCCCCTTTCTTAGGAATAGGCACAAATATGAATCTCTTCCAGTCAGTTGGCCAGGTAGCTATTTTCCAAATCTCTTGGCATAAACAAGTTAGCACCTCCAGTGCTGCATGTTTGTTGAAATGTCTCTATTGATATTCCATCAACTCCTGGAGACTTGTGTTTTGCCAATTCTTTCAAGGCAGCTTCTACTTCGTCCTTCAATACTATTGGTTCCTCTTCATATGCAACCTCTTGAAATGGTTGGTCATCTACCAATTCTTTTTTTGTATAATGACTCTGTGTATTCCTTCCACCTTCTTTTGATGTTTCCTGTGTCATTTAATGTTTTCCCTGTAGAATCCTTCACTTTTGCCACTTGAGGCTTGAATTTTTTCTTCAATTCTTTACACTTGAGAAAAACAGAGTGTGTTCCTCACTTTTGGGTTTCTATCTCCAGTTGTTTGCACATGTTATTATAATATTTGATTTTGGTCTTTTTGAGCTGCCATTTGAAATCTTCTGTTTGGTTTCCTACCTTGATCATTGATCATGTCTTCCTTTTACTTTAGCTGCTCAACATTCAAGGGCAAGTTTCAGAGTCTCTTTTGACATGTAATTTGGTCTTTTCTTTTTTTCCTGTCTTTTAAATAACTTTTTGCTTTCTCCATGAATGATGTCTTTGATGTCATGTCACAACTCATCTGGGTTTAACACATCAAACCTATTCTTGAAGGGGTCTCCAAACTGAGGTGGGATATACTCAATATCATACCTTGGCTCTCCTACACTTGTTCTAATTTTCTTCTGTTTCAGTTGAACCTGCATATGGGCAGTTGAAGGTCTGATCCACAATCAGCACCTGGTCTTGTTCTGATGTTTGATATTGAGCTTTTCCATTGTCTCTTTCCACAAAAGTAGTCAATTTGGTTCCTGTATGCTCCATCTGGTGAAGTCTACGTATATAGTTGCCATTTATTTTGGGAAAAAATGTATTTGAAGTGAAAAGGTCATTAGTATGACAAAATCTTACCATGTGGATCTCCAACATCATTTCTGTCACCAGGACCATGTTTTCCAAATACTAAGCCATCTTTGTTTCCAACTTTTGCATTCTAGTCACCAGTAATTGTCAATACACCTCAGTTGCATATTTTATCTATTTCAGACTACAGAAGCTGGTAAAATTCTTCCCTATCTTCACTTGTAGGCTTAGTGGTTGGTGTGCAAATTTGAATAATAGTCATATTAACTGGACTTCCTTGAAAGAGTACAGATATTATTCTGTTACTGACAGCATTGTACTTCAGGACAGATCTTGAGATTCCTTTTTTTGATGATGAATGCAACCCCATTTCTCTTTAATCTGTCATTTCTGGCATAGTAGACTTTATGATTACCTGATTCAAAATGGCCTCTGCTGGTCCATTTTAGTTCACTGAAGCCTAGAATGTTGATGTTTATGTGTTCGATTTCCCTTTTGGGTGATTTCTAATTTTCCTAGAGTCATGCTACACATATTCTCCATTTCAGTTATTAATGGATGTTTAAAGTTGCTCTTCCTCATTTTGAGTCATACCCCTTAAGCAAATGGAGGTCCCCAGGGCTTTACTCCATTCCTGTCATTAAGGTAGACTCTATTGTGAGGAGGCCAGGGATTTAGCTCAGTTGGTAAAGTGCTCCTTTGCACTCTCTGAGGACCTGGGTTCTATCCCCAGCACCACAAATACAGGAGAAAGATGTAGCAATCCACTCCCAAAGTGGAAGAACTTTCACTTCTTGATTTGTATATATATATATTTTAAAATAAGTGCTATGGGTGTATTTATTTGTGAAAATTTTACCATTAGGACTGGGGATGTAGTTCAGTGGTAGGTCACTAGCCTAGCATGTGTGAGGAGTTGGGTTCAATATATAAACCACTGAGAAGCATATAGCCCACTGCATAAAAATTTTACCTAAGAAAATGGTAGAATAATACTAATCATTGAGTTGGAATAGAGAATGAGTAGAAATACAAATCATATAAGAATAGAAGAATGATGGATAATTGTTGAAGAGAAGATGAATCCATGAGTCTACTAGAGTATATAGTTTATTTTATATATTTTTGAAACTTTCTACAATGAAAATATTTTAAAGTTATCATTTTAATTGTACATATTTGTGGGGTACATTATGATAATTAGATGCATGTATATAATGTGTACTGATCCAATCAGGGTAATATTTCTACCTCCTTATCATTACCTTATGTTTAAAACCTTCAAGCTCCTCTTTTTTATTTTTCATAATATATATAATGTTATCATTAACAATAGTCACCTCATATTCTATAGAACACTGGAACTTATTGCTTTTATCTAACTGTGTTTTGGTATATATGGTCCAACCTCGCACTATCTCCACTCTCCACCAAGGAATGACTTTTTCTTTATTTTTTAATATGATATTGTATAATGTCATGAAGATTATACTTTAGGACCCAGAATCAAGGGTTCATTTGAGATATGGCCATTAAAATTAAAGTCTCAACATAAAATTTATTAAAATGGCCAGCAAAGAAGCACAAACAACCTCGAAGATTGGCAATACTTTAATACATTGTTTTTGAGTTAATATGTAGGATTTTAAATTGTTATTTACTTTTAGTTAGGTATCACATGAGACATTAAACTTTCAATCAAATTCAAGACCATTTGATTCCATTTTGCAGTAATACTGTGTACTTTATCTTATCCATCCATGCTCTATCAGAGAAATGCACAATTCCCCAGACATTCTTGGTTTTTGACTTAGATCCAGTTGAAGAGAGAGATACTTCTTCTAGATGTTTGAACAACCAAAATGACCTATGTGAGATATAGGCATTCTTTGTAAGGAAATCCAGACTTACACTGTTAGTGCATTTCATCACTGGGGCAAAGGAGAGAGACTCCTGGAAGGTGAAGGGTAAGGAATCATGGTAGAGGGAGAGAAGGAAGCCAGAGAGGAAGGAAAAGCCACGGAGATTATCCTGTCACCTGCATCTCCTTTTTTTCATGTTGCTACCTATTGTCCAGCCATCAACACCTAGCCCTGTTCTCTTCCCAAAATGAGGCTGAGCAGGGACCAGGAGTGCCCAGGTAGGACAGGAGCTACAGCTACATGGGACAGGACACTAATCATAGGAGCAGCATGATTTCAGAGATGGATCAGGATTGTGTTATTTGTTTGCTAAGGCCTTGACCCAGAGAGAAGGACATACTGTGGATGATATGCAATACTTATTTCCACCTTATATTAACGGATATTCAATAGGAAGAAAGGGTAGGTAGGTCCTTGTCAAAAGAGAGGAGGTAAAGATTACAGTTTCTGAAGGTTCCACAGGAGGATGGAATGCTATTAGTATCCTGTAGGGTCTCAGGACATTGAATCCATCCTGTTCATTTAAGAGGAAGAACATATTTTTGATCATGGGTTTCCATTATTATGGCAGTAGCTTGGCTCCATATCTTTGTTGCTCCAGAAATAGAACAACAACATCTTGGAGAGATGAGCATTGGGGCTGTTTTCATTTTTCTTTTTCTTTTTTTTTCTTTTTTTTTCATCGTGGTTGTCGTCGTCGTCGTCGTTGTTGTTGTTGCTGTACTAGGGGTTGAACCCAGGGCTTTGCACTTACATACTTTGTAAGTGCTGTACCACTGAGCCTCATCCTCAGCCCATTTTTTTACTTTTACTTTGTTTCTTTCTTTTTCCTTTTCTTTTCTTTTCTTTCTTTTTTTTCTTTTCTTTTATTTTTATTTTATTTTTTTGATACAGGGTCTTGCTAAATTACACAGACTGCCTCTGATCTCGAACTTGCGATCCTCCTGCCTCTGCCTCCCTAGTCGCTGGGATTACAGGTGTGCACCTCCATGCCTGGCTGGGGTTGTTTTCAACAGACCCATTTTGGTATGGCTGGACCCTCACTGAGGGTCATCAATCCTTAAGAGGGGAGGTTGCTCAGTTACAAAACATTCACCCCTCTTTTGAAAACATACAGCTAGAAAACATCAGTTGATCATATGACTCTATGGCTAATTACAGGACAATCCCAGGCATTTATGTTTCAACTAATCTCTATATAGTCAGATGGGATTTTAGAAACATTCCCTATGGTTAAACTGGAGATGTTGGATTGGGGTGGCAGGAGATAGGCTAGAGGCATTGGGAAAGTCTAGCCAAGACAATTATTCAGGAGAGAAACAAAGACTGGACTTAGGCAGTGAGGTGAGGAAAGGAGGATAAAAAAGAGATGAGCTTAATAGACAAGACCTCATGTCTGATTAGGTGGAATGAAGTTCAAGGTAATTCTTCAGTGACTGAATGAATGGTGCCATTACTGAGATGGGAAATGCAGAAGGAACAGATAGGAATAATGAAAACTAAAGAATTCATAGTTTCAGATTTTCCAAGTATGAAAAATATTGGCATCCCCTTTGTCCATATTACTTCAATATTCTTGCCAAATTTCTTATTACTTAAAATCACCTCAAAACTCAAAGTCTATGCAAATAACACAGTTTCTTTGCTCTTTCAGGACTATGTCTTTATTTAGGGTTTTCAGCAGGTCTGTCCTTGAATTAATTTGATCAGATTCACTATTTACAGAGGCACACACTCTTGACCTTCTGGCATCTCCAGTGTCTATTGCATTTTTCTCCCTGCCTTTCGCCACTGTCCTCCCAAGTATCATCATGAGAGAATAAGCAACAGGCCCTGGTTCTGGGCAAGCACACTACATTGTCCTCGCATCCCTTGACTCCTTTGGTAAGAGTGGAGGCGTGTCTAAGCACACTTGGAGGCACTGAGACCCCAAGATCAGCCACATTTGTCCTGTCAGCAATTTTGTGTTTTCTTTTTTTCAGCTGTTTCCATTTCTCTTTCCTCTCCCAGTTATAAGAATTTGACCCTGAGACATGCCACCTTTTAGGAAATCCAGTTAAACCATAAGCTGTCAAACAACTAGGCTGAGATTTGCCCAAGGGATGTGAGGAAGTAGCCTGCAAGTTCTTTCAGTGCTGGGAACCTCTCTGGAGACGGGTCTTTCCCGTAATCTCTATGGGCTTTTGGCAGAAAAGCTGTATTTCTTCCAAGTCTTTCTTTTTGTCCCTGTCTGAACCTTCCTTCATGTTCCTAAAGGCCAATTAAAAAATTACAACCAAGAGCATTAAATAGTAAACCCCTTCCCTGTTGTTCTCTGTTTCATTTCGGAGTCCTCAAGCAAAATGTCTTTAAAAGAATTAGAAAAAGCCACCCTTCTGCTTGCAAACTGTATAGTAAACAACATTCTAGTGGGGAGGCCTTTACTTCAATGGGTAGCCCTTCAATGCAGGGTGTGCTTGTTTACTATTTACTTCTTATTCCAGAAGGATAAAATTTTCTGGGAGCAAATGCTCCCTAATATTATGACTTTTCAGTTGTACCTGCTCAAAGAATGTTTTTTGCATATGTACGTGTGTGTACGTGTGTGTGTGTGTGCATATGTGTGTGTGTGTTTCTTCTCTCCTTGGTGCCTGGTGATTCCATTCTACACTGAAGGAACTATAAGTTTGAAAATTCACAATTATTATTATTTTTTTCATTTCAGTTAAGGGTCTGAGCTTGATGAAAATTCATCCCCATTCATGATGTGTACACTTAAGCTGCTGCTTGATTCCATTTGGAAAGAGAGATCTTGGAAGTTAGTGTCTAGATAATAATCAACATAGTGCTCTAGTTGGATTTGTTTATACATTATCTTAACACTTTAGTACATATTTTAATAGGACAAGGGCTTAAAAGCCACAATCAGACATATTCGAGTTGGTCTATTTTAGATTGTTCATCAATTGTTTTTTCTTGTGATTATACAGTTTTACTTTATCATCCCTTTGATAACAATTTCTGCATGAAAATTGACTTTATATTTCATTTTTCCCGTCTGTTATCTTAGCGGCTTTCATACGCAAACACCCTTTGTGCAGCACTGGTAATATAAATGATCAGGCGAAGCTGTGCCATAAGAAATCAAAACCATAATAATGTCTTTGGGTTTTGCATTTTAAATACTGCGTTCATTGTTGCACTGAGGTTTCTGATCCCTTCCCAGACATTACGGAGATTACCTTTGGTAATGCCTATTTCATTGTACTTTGATATAAAATAATGTGCGTCATAAATCATCTCAGTGACTATCATTAAACAGGAAAGCACCTACTTATGATATGTAACAATTTGCTTTTCTAATTTGAAGAAGATTGAAGCATTTTAATTATAGAATGTCTTTGTAAATGAGACTGGAATTCAATATAAAATTATATTCCTTATGGAATTGTAGGTTAGAAATAATCAAATCTTTATTCATTAATTTTACATTATTTTTTTGCAAGCCATAAATAAAAACATTCATAGAAAGGTTCCTAAATAAAGCCCCATACTCTTGATGTCATTAATTTAAGAAAAAGTTATTTACTTATTTAAGAAGACAGACCCCCAAGAGAATATGTTTTTATTATGGCTTAATTGGTAATTGTGGATTTTAATTTTTTTTTTATTTGAAATTGGCAAAGCCGTGCCTTAAAAAGTTGAAAAAAGACAAGGAGAATGAAGAGACAAGGGGCCATGGGGGAAAGAGCTGTTTAAAATTACTGGTGTGCTTCATGGTTTTAAGATTGCTTCCATTTAGAAGAGAAATGGGGGTTTGGAACATTCCCATTGAAGAACAATTGAAAATTATTAGAGCTGTTCTCTCTAAAGGTGATCAGAGCTCTGAACATGGACATTGTAGCGTAATTTAAAATTATGAGAGCTCTTCAAATTGTTTAAAACATTGATTTTTTTATGAAATGGATTTCCTACATTTTATTTCTTCAGTGACCAGGTAATTACAGAAGCCTGGAAACTGAGGTGCTTCCTTCTGAAACTGGTATTTTCTCTGACTTCTTCTCTTCTTTTTCCTTCTACACTTTTTTCTTTCTTCTTTTTTTTTCTTTCTTTCCCCCTTTCTTTAATAAGTTTTCTAGGTTCCCTTGGTGCTGGGATCGACACATCATTCTTTGTTCTTGCTCATAAATCACTCTGTGACCAAGGAACCAGGAAGTTATTAGGGGTGAGGGGAAGGTCAGGTCGAAAATTCAAATTGATCTAAACTATTCTCGGAAAAGAGCACTTTACCTGCCTCAAACCCAAAGCAAAGTACCAATACGAGGCTATTCCAATAGGACTTTTAATAATGCTTCATGAAAGAGGAGACTTCAGCAGCTTTTACAATTAGTGTTATAAAGATTCATAGGACTTACAAAATTGTCACCAGTAAATATTTAGTTACAGTTACATTTGCCCATGCACACTATTTCAAGAACCCTTTTTTCCTTCTTTGCTCCCATTTTTTTCTATTATTTCTTCCTTCGTCTCCCATTAATACAGACAGCTGAAAATGAAATTCTAGAATGTGGTATGAAAAGTGATCAAATTGGAAGGTGGGCCTTGCAGTTGAGAACCCTAGATATTGTTTTTCTCCATGTGCTAGATATCGGTCTTGTGTAAACACACACACACACAGAGTCTTGTGCAAACAAACAAGTGATATGATGACAGAAAATTAATTCAAGCAGTCTAGTTTGGATAACAAATTCCACTCTTCCATTCCTTAAAAAAAAAATTCTCTTCCACTTGTTCTGTCATCCTCCCCTGTTGGTTAAGCTGTTTGGTAAAGGGTGGAAGCAGTGTTCCATGTGTTTTGTAAAAAGCTTTATCAATGTGAGTTGACCATAACATTAAGTGTTTGTCAGCCTGAACTCACACCTGCCACACACAAGGTTTATTGGCCTTTCCTGCACATCATAACTTGAGTCTAAATCTAAAGGAACAGGAAAAGCAATAGAGCAAAGCTATCCAGATGTTGCTCAGTCTGTGCGATTGTAAATTTTAAAAGTACCAGGTTTTCATCCAGATTTTAGTGCAGTGGGAACTATATGAAAATTCTAAGACATACTGGATTATTGAAGTGTCTGGCCATTTCTATATGAATTTTGGAACAGATGTACTGAGGGAGGCAATAAAACTGTGATAATAAGGAACATTTCCACATCAACTCACTAAACTACTAATCTGTAATGAAAAACAAAATTCAGCAGTGGAGGAGGGTGATTTTCATCATTATTTCTTAAACTCAATGTCAATTATACAAAATCATCCTTGACTTTAGCTTTGGTCAAGATTTTAGGGAGGTTGTGGCTAACATATATATGAACTGCTTTATTTTGAACACATTGAGAATAGAATTTCAGTTTCACTTTTTTAATGAATAAAAATTATGTAGGAACATGGTATAGGCTTTTGAATTTATCTTTATAAAAGTTTGTTACAATTTTATTATAATATGTAATACCAACAAATCCCCAGTCAGGTGCATAGAATCCCTTTGAATTTCAAAGTCTGAGTCTGATTCTCAGTGCCTGTGCTGGAAGTAGTGGATCACACTCCAAATGTTGAGTGCTTTGTCTGGCAATATCTATTGGCTTTATAGCTCACACTCTGACTCGAGAAGAGGGGTTGCCATCTTGATGGACTGTTCCTGCTGACTTCTCATCCGTAGTCACATGTCCGCCATTGACTCCTCCATTTGAAAACATTCCAGAATGCAGTTCCAGGAATAGGACCCCAGGGATTGATGTTAAACCATTTGTATCCCCTTTCAAGGATTTGCAAAGCAGTGCAACTAGAGCTTTGGAACTAAATGGGACTTCCAAGAATTCCTGACCATTTCTCCCAGCAAGACTGACTATATATCAATAGAGAGATGCCAGCTCTTGAAATCGAAGGCAAACTTAAGCAATTAAACAAAAACAAAAATGAATATGGATTTTTAAATTCTTTATCAGACCTTTGTCTACTTACCTGTAGTAATTAGAAATTGGATTTCTTTTTTTAATGAATAGTTTCACTTTGGTGCTACTAGGAGACTATAAGAAGCCTTGGAAGCAAAAGAAGTATTCTGTGGGAAAAGGAGGGAAGTAGAGCTGGGTCTATAAAAGATGCAGGCTGGGACCTCAGCACAGCTCCTGAGAAACTGAGCTGTCACACAGTTAACAAACGGACTGGCACATTAGCAGACACATAAGGCACAGTCACTGAACCATCCTCCTCCAGACTCTTTTTTTTTTTCCATCACATTTGGGAAATATTAGAGCTAATAAAGTCCCATTTGCTGTTCTCTGAAATTTCAAAAAATGATTTTTCCTAACATTACTCAGTTTTCCCAAAGTAGTTTTTATTTGTGTTTATTTATTCTTTACTATAACATGGTTCCTTGTGGTCACTTCATATATTTTCCTGTTACTTATTCCGAAAGAGTCCTGTAGTCCCCTCAAAGCAGCAAAATGACAAACAGCAGGAGGAAAGAGTAGAAGAAACCAAGAAGAAAGAAAGAAAGAAAGAAAGAAAGAAAGAAAGAAAGAAAGAAAGGGAGGAAGGAAGGAAGGAAAGAAAGAGAGAGAGAGAAAGAGAAAAAAAGGAAAAATGAAAATGTTAGTGATTCCTACTTATGGAGGAAAAAATCAACTCTATTCTCTGAGCTGAGCTTCTTAGAGAGAAGCCCAGGCCATTTGCATTTTTGTTGTTCTTTTGCTTGTTTGCTGTATGTTTTGTTTTTCTTTTGCACTCTTTGGTATATTAAAAGGAAAAGTGCTCAAAATACAATCAAAAAGTTGTGGCGTACTACAGATATTTACATTAAAAAAACCAATAATTGTAAAACACACAGAAATATAATGACCATATGTTTAAGTTCATTTGAGGAGAAGATCAAAAGTCCAAATCGGAGGCTTTCATGACTTCAAGCCCTAGGACAAATGGCTTGTTCCCAGCCTCCTCACTGCCCAGCTCTAAGCCATAGACATATGTCTGTCCATAAGGATGCAATGTGACTATTAGCATCATTTAGCATCAGGGGAAAAATGTGAGAGGAACCTACAATATTGTGGGTCAGGGTCCTCATTTAAAGTGTGGCTAGCAGTGCAGCTCAGAAAAGGTGCTTCTGGATCCTCCTTTCTTTTTCTACCCCCCCCCCGGCCCCCACCACTTCTGCTTTTTATTTATTTTATTTTTTTAACATTTTCTTTAGACCTGAACCTGGAAGATGGCTTTAGGGTAGTATTTGCCAATGATGAATAAAGTGAAATTCTTTTTGCCTTTCAATTACCTGTCTGTGTGGAGGGAGATGGGGTCTGGGAGGCAAGGGTGGGCCACTCACATGTGCTGCTTGCACACAAGGATGGAGGGATGGAGGAAAGGCAGGCAGCAGTTCTGAGCTCCCTACTGAGCCACAGGTATCAATCACTCTGCGATCCTGTTTTCTTGATGAGATATTGCTATCTGGCAATTAAGATGTACTTTATTTTGTCAGCTTTGTTCTTTTAAATTGACCTTTTAACTATGGAAAATTTTAAACATATACAAAGATTCATTGTTGTCAGGTGTCATCAGGTCGGGTCTGACTCCTAGTGACCCTATGTACCACAGAATGAAACACTTCTTGACACTGTGCCTTGCCTGGTGCTATGTCAGTGCTGCTCTGCTATTCAGAGGGTTTTCAATGGGTTGTTTTTTCAGGATTGTACCTGGAGTAGGATCCTAGGCCCTTAGGGATGGAACTCAGGGCCTCAGAGAGCACACAGCAGAACTCTACCAATTGAGCTAAACCCCAGCCCTATTCAAAGATAGGATAATATAAGGAACCTCCATGCACCCATCACCAATAATTATCAGTGATCAGTGATGGACTTTAAAATAAACATCTGTGGCAATGGCTGCAGGAAGGTGGAGGTGGGTGGTTTTCCTCCATGACCATCTTTGGTTTGCACCTGTGTATTCATGAAACTATACTTCATACATCTGCACCCATGGAAGACTTTGTAATTCCTTTTGAATCAGGAGCAGTATATTTATTGCTATGGAAAGGGAGAGTCAAGGTGAACAAAGTCATAATGACTTCCAAATTGATGCTTTCTTCATTTTTAATATGTCTTGTTATTGTTATTATTGTTGCTAGGTGCTGTCAAGTTGGTATCTGACTCATGGCAACCTTACGTACAACAGGCGAAACACTATTGCCAGTACTTCTCTGCTATTCATAGGGTTTTCAATGGTAGGTTTATTTTGGGGGGAGTGGGTTGCTGGGTCCTTCTCCCAAGCCTATAGCACCTGGTGTTCCCAGGCAGTCTCCCATTCACGTACCAACCAGGCCCAACCCTACTAGCTTCTGAGATCTGATGGGATCAGATGCCACAGTACTACAGTTGCAGGGAAATTTATGTCTTATAAGAAGTTTAAACAAGTTGGTTGACAGCTAGAGGCAAAGAGATAAAAACCATGGGCTAAATACAGAATAATGTTTCCTACTTAGCTACTCACTTTGAGAGAAGCCAGAAGGGGTGTGTGTGTGTGTGTGTGTGTGTGTGTGTGTGTGTGTGTGTGTAAACTAGAAGAAAAACTAAGTCAGAGAACCAGCAATGTCTCAATAAAAGTGAAATTACTAGTGAAATCCCTAGACAAGTCTCTTGCAGAACATGTCTGGAAATGAGGTTTTTCTCACTAGTAATGATCATCTGAAGTCCAGGGCACAACAAAAAAATATTTAACGGGGTCATTGATGTATCCCCTTGCTTAAAGAGGAGTTATCCCAGCTCCACATCCATTTTTTCCTTTGATATGAACACCATATGATGTTATTGTTTCTATTTAGAAACTAGTGCCAAAGATGAAGCAGGTGAGTTCACATGAACGTTTATTTATGTGCCATAAGTGCTAGGGCTTACTAAATAGAAAGACAGGCACTTTATGGTTCCTAGAAATTGCAATCTTCACTTCTGGGCTTTACTACTTATAGCTGAAGAATTTAGCATTGGGGATATTACTGAATTCCAGCTTACTCACCTGAGCCGGAAGATAATGCTTGCCTTCTAGATGGATAGACACCAAGAGGGTTAAAGGAAATGGTGATGGGTGGTTGTGGATTCTGATTTTCCAACCCCAACACTGTATGGAGGACATTGGGATCCTTGGGGAAAAAGTAAGAGAGAAAGCCTGCCTAGTTCATTTGGTAGTTCATCCCACCAATAGCTCTAGAGGCTAAGCTGGCCTCAAAAGGCAGCCGAACTGTACAGTCACACAGGGTCCCATGCTTGTCAATGCTTTGCTGTCCCAATCTTGAAATATTTTCAGTTTTGGACAGGAGGCTCCACATTTTCATTTTGTACTAGACCTCACAAATTGGGGAGCAATTCCTGCCCAGAGACACTTTGGGGTCAAGCCACTGCTCTTAGGATGGCATAACTATCTTTACTAAGTATTCCTGCACTGCCTACTTCCTATCTGGGATGCCTCTTACAGGCTAAGAAATGAGATCAATGCAGTTGCCTTAGTCCACTAGGGCTTCTGTAACAAGATACGTTGTTGTCATTGTTAGGTGCTGTCAAGTTAGGTCTGACTCATATTAACCCTTTGTACAACAGAACAAAACACTACCCAACACTCTGCCATGCTCAGCCCTATGTCAGTGCTTCTCTGTTATTCAGAGGGTTTTCCATGGTAAATTGTTTAGGAAGCCTCAGGGACCTGGTGTCCCCATGTGGTCTCCCATCCAAGGACTAACCAGGCTGACCCTGCTTAGCTTCCTAGATCAGGCAGGATCAGATACCAGGGTGTTATGGCTGCAGACAACAAAATACCTTAGACTGGTTGATTTATGAACAACAGAAATCTATTGCTCACAGTTCTAGAAGCTGAGTAGGTGGCAGCAGCAGATTCAGTGTCTACTGGGGGCTCATTTTCTGTTCACAGACAGTGCCTTTGAGCTGGATCCTCACATGGTGGAAGGAGCAAGGAGCTTATAAACTTCCTTACACCTCTTCTGTACAGGCACTAATCCCATTTCCTGCCACAGGCCCTACCTCTTAACACCATAATGGTGGAGTTTAGGTTTCAACATATGAATTTTGGGGGGATGCAAACATTCCTTAGATGATTTCTGAGTCTCAAATCACACATCAGAAACCTTAAGATTCTAGAATACTCTGAGAGTAGAACTTGAGGTTAAATGGACCTCTGAGAAGCACTTTAAGAAATGTCTATGAAAGACAGAAAAAGAATTGATGCTTTTGAATTGTGGTGCTGGAGGCGTCTATTGAATATACCATGGACTGCCAAAAGAACCAACAGATCTGTCCTAGAAGAGGTACAACCAGAGTGCTCCTTGGAAGCAAAAATGGCCAAACTGCGTCTTACATATTTCGGACATGTAGTCAGGAGAGAACAATCCCTGGAGAAGGACATCATGTTTGGAAGAGTGGCAGGTCAACGGAAAAGAGGAAAACCCT